>MU384166.1:0-19776 GCA_022495065.1 Xylaria telfairii | reverse complement strand
GAAATTAAGGTTCTTATATAGACGAAAAGGCGGTGATTTAGGCGGTGTAGGGGTGCCCGTGAGGGCAGTGCCCGTAGGACCCCTGTCTAGCTTATGATGCCGGGGTTTGAATGTCCAGATGAAGTAGGTAAGTTAAAGAGAGAGAAGGCCGGGAATGGAAACGCGAAAGGGAAAGAAAAGGAGATTGCTCCTAATATAAGGTTATCACTAGGCGAGGTGTGTTATCTCTCCTCATACCTATTCTGTGGCTCGCCACATGGCATTTCCTCAGGTTTCAGGTTTCGATGGCAGGTCTGGGGTAAAGAGAAAAGTTCCGATGCTAATGCAGATACTTCGTCACTAGTTCTCTTGAGTTTCTACAATGGGTTTCGTTATCTGAGTTCTGTGTGGTGATAATACACGGGAAACAGTGAAGCTGAGCGACGGTAAGGAGGACCGATGTATTCTTCGTGCATGATTGGTCGACGACTTCTTGTAAGCATTTCCCCGGTCAGGCCCCGGTGTAAGGACCCATGAATAGTCCGGCCAGGAGGGTTAGGTATACCTGCTAGACCTATGTTGGAGTAGTATTATCGGAGGCAATACTGGGGTATTAACCAATCCAAAATCGCAAAAAGTATTGGTTATCCACCTAATTAAGGAATCCTAGCCACTTCAAAAACAACTGCATTTATCAAAGGTATTATCGCCTTCTCTACATGTGATCGAGTACACATACATAACGCTATGCCACCTTGCACACGAACACCCTGACCTCCCCCGGATTCTAAAATGATATTTCACCCCGCATCATGCAGAGCCTAAACCACTTCAAGCCAGAGGAATCTGGGGAACGACATAATGTTACGTAAGTATTTGGAGAGGTTGGTGACAAGGATTAGGTAGAGCGTTCGGTTCTAATACCTACGCCACGCCCGCCCCCAAACGCGTTTACTCGAAAACCGTTGCCATTCAATGTCTATGGATACAACCAGGATACCCCAAATCCAGTACCGTGTAAAAACCAAACTAACGTTCTAGCTCTAGCTCTGGGTTGGCATGTCATGTTTACGGTCGTCTTAGTCGATGCTGCACCCATCAGACGCCCTCCAAAGCGACGTTACCGTCTTAGTCTGTGTATAGAAGTCCAGACCGGGCTTTCCGTAACAGGTGCTAACACCACCTCCAGCAATAATTACTCTTCTTGTTTCCTGTGAAGCTGAACATGGGTAAAGGTACCGCGATAGGTACATGGATACCGACCTGACCAGCCTCGACATTCTTTTGAAACCACGATGCTGATGCACCTGACTGTGTGAAAATAGCAGTTCCATTGCCGTATGGATTCTAATTTACTAGGGCCGTGGCTTCGGCCAAGGTTTCGGCTTCTAGGCAAACGAGTACAGGGCTGGTATAACACTTCATGCGCGGCTTAACCCCAGTAATAATTAGTAGGGCCCAGAAAGTTACCGTTGGGATATTGGGCGGGCCGGTATCCTCTTCCGTCTAGAAGAATGCGAGCGCCTTCATCTTTGGCACTCTGAATTAGGGACTCAATGCGCTTCAAGCTATGGGGACTGATTACAGGCCCTAAGTCAGCGCCGTCCTCGAAACCACCGTTGACATTCAGTTTCTTAGCTTCTGTAGCAAGGTCTTCTACCCAGCCATGGGTTTCCTTGCCGACGAGAACCAGGGTGCTGGGGGCCATGCAACGTTGTCCAGCTGCACCAAAAGCAGCACCCGTGATAGCGCCAAGCATCTGGCCTTTATCACAGTCTGGCAGGACCAGCGCGTGATTCTTAGCTCCAAGATTGGCCTGGACCCTCTTCCTGTTGGCCGAACCACGAGCATAAATGTATTCCCCAGCGGCCTTGCCCCCGACGAAACTAATGGCCTTGATGGTGGGTTCATCGAGGATGAAGTTAACAGCTCGGTGAGTACCGCGAATGATATTAACGACGCCGTCGGGGAACCCAGATTCTCGGCATAGCTCGGCGAGGATCATGGCAGCACCGGGGTCCCGCTCGGAAGGCTTAAGGATAAGATTGTTACCCGTGATAGTGGCGATGGGGATAGACCACAGCGGAATCATGGCGGGGAAGTTGAAGGGGCAGATTGCAGCGGTGACACTGAGCGGTTCTCGGTAGCTCTTGGTCTCCATATCCTGGGCCACCTCGAGAACCTCTCTAGTTATTTGGGTGTTAGTGATGTCGCAAGCTGTCTCAGTGACTTGGAACCCTCGCAATATATCCCCACGAGCGTCAGCGGACGTCTTACCATGCTCAAGGGTGATGGAAGCCGCCAGTCTGTCCTAATTCTTGCGTATTAGGGCCACAAAGTTGAACATGACCTATTGATGCTTTAGGACGCTGATACCCTGCCATTCTGGGAATGCCCTCTGGGCGCTTTCGACAGCTGCCTTGAGCTCCTCATTAGTACTCTCTAGCACGCGAGTTACCACATTGTTGGTAGCCGGATCGTGAACATCGATCCAACTGGTTGCCGCCGATGACTTCAGTTGGTTATCGATGAAGTTGTGTGTGTCTTCTGATTTTGCGATCTTGGGTGGCCATGTTGTAGGTAATTTCAATGATGCGGATGGATATCTGTTAGCCATCTGGCTGGCGGAAACTCTGACGTGCGGTGCTTGGGTTGGGAGTCGCCGTACCCGCGAAAGAACACTTGTTGATCTCATGACTTTCTCTCTCGGAGCTGGGTTGGGTGCCTGCTGTACAGTACAACTTTGGGCCCTCTCCCCTAATGATCGCCATTATATGAAATGACTACTCTTGCTCTCGGTGATATCTTACACCGAGATATTTCCTACAGGCCCCTCTCTGTTTCATCGAGGCAAGTGGAGTACAGTAGGCAGCCCTTGGAGTCCCACTTGCTTCTTCGGCAATGTTACCAGACTAACCACGTGTAATCTTGCTGCACGGGGTTCAGCTCTGCGCTACGGGCGCGTCCCGGCTCGGGGTTGGGGTATTCTCCAAATATCGGAATCCAATACAGCCAGACCCCCAAGCCTCCAGGAAATTGCAACACACCTACCTACACTGTGGGGTATACTCCGTATCGCGGACCTGATTATCTATCCTAAGGAACGCTACGTGACATAACTTGAGATACGGCTCTGGAATAGGATGGGGAAGTTGAGAAAGATACTCCGCTTTCCCTGCCTTGACGACTAGAAACCAGTTCCTGACTAAAGCAAGACCCTGCCAGTCCTTATCAGTGCGTAATGAGACCCTTGATTGGCCTATATCGGCCTCCAGCGGTCTCAGCCAAACTTCTGTAGCTGCCATATTGCAGCCCCCCTATTTAGTAGAGATTGTAATGGTGAGTGCCGGGTCTTATCGGCACTATATGATCTACTAATACGCTTTACGTCCTTTTGATCTGTCTATAAGATGATCACAACTCGAGTTGTCTAAGTTCAACTATATTTTCTCGTACATTTCGTGTAACTAATTCAGCATTTGACTTTATAGTCTGGCCATTTACGCGATAGGTTTTTTGTCTTCGTGGACACTCCCCACTACACTCTGGTACACCATAAACACCGTTCCCCCCCTTTGCTAACAAGATGGCAAACCGGGGCGCAACTTGGGACCCGATGGTCCATACTATTGCAGATCTCAAGGAACATGGTAGCAAGAAGATGACTAAGATGTATCGGGACTACTACAACGAGGGTGCCATGGATCTTGTCACGTAGGTATTCCAAGGTCAACAAGAGATACCAACCTGTGTAGCTAAGACTATTTTGCTGTGCAGACTCCGCGACAATGAGGCCGCCTTCGACCGGTACAAGATCACCCCTCGCATCCTCGTCAATGTCGAGAACATTGACATGTCTACAACCATATTTGGCCAAAAGGTGAGGGCGTAAAAAGCCTTTGATAAAATAATTAGAGCTCCTAGAAGCATGTATTATTTGCTGTTTCTTTGAGACTAACAAGGAGATTTCTGATTCTAGGTAGCATTTCCTCTAGGCTTCAGCCCCGCCGCTATGCACAAGATCGCGCATCCCGACGGCGAGTTGGCCGTTTCACGCGCTGCTGCCAAAGTTGGCATCTGCATGAGCCTGTCAGCATACGCTACCGAGTCTTTGGAAAATGTAGCAGCACAAGGCCTGGGCAACCCGTACACAATGCAACTTTGCGTGTTGCAGGATAAGGAACTCACGCTCCAGATTATCCAAAGAGCCGAAGGTAGGTTGACCCAGCGCGCTCTATCCTAAACCAAATTGTTCTAATGAAATCTGGACAGCGGCTGGATACAAGGCCATCTTCCTATCTGTGGATATTCCAATCCTCGGCCGACGTTTGAATGAGTACCGAAACAACTTTGCCCTTCCTGAAGGTATGGCGTGGCCTAACCTATTATCGGACGGGAAGGCGGAGCTAGGTGGACAGCAGGGTGAGGTGGCAGCACCGGGTAGGTACGATTATGGTATGCATTGATCTTCAGAAAGCAGGTTATCTAATACCTACTAACATAATGGTGCCAGATGCTTCATTGGACTGGGAAACAACCATTCCGTGGATGCGCAAGCACACTAAGATGCAGATATGGCTGAAGGGAGGTAAGTGTACTCGGGTTTACTATGTATCTAAGGAACCCTCGTTGATGTAATTATTGTCCAGTATACGGCCCTGAGGATGTAGTCAATGCAATCCGCTACGGGCTAGACGGTGTCATCATCTCGAACCACGGAGGCCGACAGCTTGACGGCGTCCCAGCAACGCTGGATGCCCTCCGTGTCTGCGCCCCGGTTGCAGCTGGCAAGATCGCCATCGCGATTGACGGCGGCATTCGTAGAGGCACCGATATCTTCAAGGCTCTCGCTCTGGGCGCTACCCATTGCTTTGTGGGAAGAATACCAATATGGGGTCTGGCTTATAATGGACAGGAGGGTGTGGAGCTCGCATTGAAGATCCTCATGTCTGAGTTCAAGATTGCCATGGCGCTTTCTGGGTGCGTTTGACCATCAAATTATTGTTGTTGCTATAAGCCTCACCATACTAACCATGTGGTACTACAGATGCCGGACTGTCGCAGATATTACTCCAAATCACGTAGCTTTCCTGAACAGTAGCGGCATTCTATCTAGGCTCTAAGTTCTAGACAGAAACCCTTCCAGATCTTTGCATATGTGCTGATTTGTCTGATATAATGCATCACTGAAAGCGCGCGAGGATCAGATGATTTCATTTGATTGCAACAGCTCCCGAATGGGACATAGACTGAATTTAAATGATTAATAAGATATTAGCATGTATACACACCTGACGAGACCACACAACTTTGGCATTAAACTTTGTAACGGAGTAAAAACGACGCCGTCAAACCTCACGGAGGTTTAACGGTATATTATATGGCAGTATTTCTCCGCTACAAACTTGATGTTGAAAGACAAGCTTTGTTATGACCTATGACATCATAGGTTAGACCCACTAAACCTTGTACCTTAGTCAAAACAGATCGCGTGGAGCCCACGAGGTAGATTCGATCTCCTCTCGATGTTGCAACCAGGTTCCATAAGATCATCAAAAAAAGGATAGATTCGTGGAAATAACACACGTTTTCTATCAAAGGAACTTCAATCCGTTTCGTGCTGGCCCTTATAAGCTTCGTGCACGTAATATGGGTAAACCTATAGCGTAACTAGTATTTGCAAAAATCTAACGTGTGTACGGGGTGTAATTGCTAAGTGATTTATATCATCAGAGGCCTAGTTTCAGTTGGTTTAAGATATTGAATTATTGTTTGGGATCTATAAACCTCCACAGTCCTAACAGCATGAATAAATTCCATTAGGAACTTAGGATATCAACTCACTTAAATGTCATCAATTCCTATCATAACACAAATGTATATAGGTGGGTAACCTCGGTACCACGGTGCTGGGAATCCCATTTGCCATTACATCAGGGGAAAGAGCCAAGTTGCTATAACATCTCCGTTTGAGTTCCTGTATCACCGCCTCGGAGGTTTCATCGGGCCATTTTGATCATTGGAGGTGAAGCTAGTCTCGTCTGCTCCGCATTGCAGGGTTTCCCCCGACTTCGATCTGTCATGATAATGCGGAGTCCTGGCCGCTACTGTCGATCCAATACTGTAAAGTCCATGGTGGTTTCCATTACGTAAAACAATGTCTAGCGGGAATTTCTAGGCACTGGTTCGTATACCTAAGTAGATGCTCTATCACACCATATTAACTGCTTAGCTGGGGAACCCTGCTAGGTCATCGGGAAGTGATCCCGTCCCACGTAGTGCACTATCTAGGCATTGGGGGGGGGGGGGGGGGGCTCAGACCGAAATAGGTATCTCAGCCCTATCTTCTGCAATTGGAAAGTCACCCCGAACGACGGCATGTCGCTCTCACCACGCGATACCCATAGGCGCGTGTGGGGAAGTGGAGTTGTCTGAGCCGCACACAGCACCGAGATACAGTACTCTATGGCAATATCGAGAGGAGGGGGGCAGCAGGATAGAGGGATGGGTAGATGAAGGGAGTTTCCTTCCCATTTCGTTGTTGAAAAATATTACGCGGTACTTGACCGATAACGGCTGTACTGGTCGGTTAGCTTGCCTCCACCTCGGACATATCTTTGACATTTCTTTGGCATCTCTAGCATATGTTTTATACCTTTGCTTATGAAGAACACTCTGGCCACCAACGTCTTAGAATTAACAACCCTCGCCTACACGGATCTTCAAACATTGTCGCTTCTACACAAACTAGCACACACCTTATATACTTGTATTAATATTATCATTATTATCGGCTAAAATAAGTTGGCAATCATGGCTCCAACTGTTAACTTGAAGGGCATCATGGTCGCCGTGGTGACTCCCTTCACCGCCGATGGGAAGTCGATTGACACCCATTACCTGGATAAGCACATCAACAGGATGATCGAGGCCGGTGTTCACGGCCTAGTGCCCGGCGGCAGTACCGGGGAGTTCACCACTCTGAGCGTGGCGGAGCGAAAGCAACTTATCGAGCAGACCGTCAAGTCCACCGCCGGACGGGTGCCTGTTGTAGCTGGCATCGGTGAGCTGTCTACCGATAGCGCCATCGACCTCGCCAAGCACGCCGCCCAGGCCGGTGCCGCCGCTGTCATGCTGGTGCCGCCCTTCTACGATGCGCCCAACCTTCAGCAGCTAAAGGAGATGCTCAAGGAGGTTGGCAGCGAGGCCAATATTCCGGTCATGTACTACAACATCCCCTCAGCCAGCGGCATGAAACTCTCGCCGACTGAGCTCGTATCATTAAGCGAAGTCGGCGTCAACTACCTCAAGGATACCTCGGGCGATGGACCGGCGCTGACGGGGATGCTGTTCAGGAAGGATATCCGCGACAAGATGACCGTGTTCAACGGCTGGGACACCCTAACGTTTTACGGACTCGCGGCTGGTGCCAAGGGTTCGATCTGGGGTGCGACAAACTTCATCCCGGAACTGTCCATGCAGTTGTGGGACGCCCTGGCCGTGAGGGGAGACCTAAAGAAGGGCCGGGAAATCTGGGAGAAAATCTTCCCCCTCTGCGAGTTCCTCGAGTCCAACGGTAACTACGCCGCAGGTGTCAAGACGGCCATGGAGCTTCGGGGCTGGCACGCAGGTCCTCAGAGAAAACCGTTCGCGGTGCTGCAGGGTGAGCCAAGACAACGGCTTGCAGTTCTATTGAAGAACGCTGGTGTTCAGGTCGTTGAATAAGTTAAAAAAATTAGATGATCAAGTTCAGAAATAAACCTTTTCTCTTTTGTCGCGCCACACCTATCCATTGTGGTATACCTACGTAACCAGTGGTGGCGTGTTTGATCTTTGACGTTGTTGATCTATCTCCATTTTTAAGTTGTAAATCTCATCAGTTCCGACCAGCTCAAGGTCCAGTCATGTGCTTGCTCTCGTTTCGTCCAGACACTCCGAGCGAATTCGCTAGGCTTCTGGGCGCCGAATAAGATACCGCTTTCGTCTATAAGCTTTAGGCACTGGAGACTGTGTTCCTGTAACTCCGGTGTAGCAGCTTCACAAGACGCAATGAAACCTGCCCAGGCTACAGTAGTAGCAAAATCCTGGGATTTGAGGGTGATTTCAAGGCATGGATGGAGATGCTCGAGCGCTTTGGCCACAAATGACTGGACTACCATGGCGCTGACGTTGTAAGCCCTTCTGTAAAAGTAAACGATCAACGCCTGGTGCATGGCGAGAGCCATATTTTTGGGGTTTGATTCTTCGATTAAACTTCTAATATTGTTAGCTACCTATGCTACGTGACGTTGAAGATCAGGTCGTCTAGTTACCTGGTCGGATATGGCCACAGCCAGATGTTTCGCTCCAGGGATTTTATATGTCGTGATAGTATCGTGCTAGACAATTTTGTGTTCCCTAGCGTAGTCGATTCCAGTTTTGCCTTTTTGTTCACAAGCCTGATTGTGCGGGATAAAAGTGTCATCAGAGATTCTGGGATACCAAAGATATCTTGATACAATGTGGCGTGCCACAGACCCGGTACGTCGAGATGTATATCATTATATCCTACTTCATCAGGCTTGGTCTGAGAAGGATCAAACTCATTCTCTAGAAATTCGTCCGATATGTCGAATTTGCTAATCTCAACTATAGGCCTGATATCCTTGAGATGTGGTTGCGTTTCATGCGGTAACTGTACTGAACTTACAAAGCTTTCGGCAAAGACACGCAAATGTGTGTACAGGTGATGAAGCAACCGATCGTTGAATGACCTTGTCCTTGACAACCCATACGAGCGGATCAGCCTTTCCGCGTCGAGAAGGAACACCCGAACTGTACGCGATCCACGGAAGAACTATTGGTGTGTTAGACATTATGATTGCCGCGAGCAGGGCATAGATTAAGACCAAAACACTTACAGCAAGCATGGCTTTTGCGAGAACAGCCATAAGAACTTCATTATAGCTTGTCTGGCCAGTCGCGCTCCATTCATTTTGCAGTGCATTCTTCAAATGCTTCTTGGCATATCTCTGATGATCAAGTGCGACATTGAGCCAATGGTCAGCATCACTATCCGTGCGGCGCGAGTTATGGAGATGAAAGGCGCTGCTTGCTAAGAGACTAAATAATATGGTGCACCGGGCGTGAGAGGTGTGGTTCCAGAGAGTCAGCTCTGCGAAGGCCTGCAATGCGCATGGCAATAACAAAAGCTGCCACGGTGATATACGTCTATCGATACTGGAAGAAGGCTCATCGATCTTTTCCCTGTAGTAACGTAATAGATCATGAGCATGAACGGGAAGATTGGACAAAGGCATTCCGGGGCTTAAATGGCTGGCTGGCGAAGCAACTGTGTCTGGTACTGAAATTTGCTTTCCAGTGCCGCTTCTAGATATGCCAGAAAGGCCGTTACGCTCTTCATTTGGTTGATGGTACTCAGTAAGGTCATTTACAGCAACTTGACATGGCATCTGGAGCGATCTCGGGGGGGAAAGAAGATCTAGAGAAGGGTCATCCACAGATGACAATTGCGAAAAGCCCCCAGCACCAGCGCCAACCCAGTAGCCCTGTTGCTGGCTATGTAAATGCGATAGGCCGAGATAGTCTAAGTGGCTCAATGGGTCTAGATCTGGTATGGATTGAATAGGGATAGATGGAAGAGTGTTTTCGGATGGTACTAGATGAGTACGAGCTGGGTGTTCACCCAATGGGTATGACGTTCCGGAGAGCGTCGATGGTAGAGGCAGGTCGAGCGGACGGGGAGGAGGAGTCGGTGTAGTTGATGACGACGGCGGGTCCTCTGAGGCTGGTGACATGGATGGAGCCTGGGAAGCTCTGAAAACGCCAAAGGGGCCTACTACTCGGGACACGAAGTCGGAGGGCTCCTCGGCGTCCAAATCAAGAACCACATCGCCGGCCGAACGGTCTCCGATGCTTTGGACGAGCGCAAGACTCATAGATGTACGGGCCTCCTCAGTGAAAATGGGAAAGCGGTAAGAGGTACTCCTCTGGCTTTGGCTTTCTTCGGCCGTGTGGGCCGAGTGCTGATCCGGAAGCCAGAAGAGGCGGGCTTCATAACCTTCACACTCGGAGCCCCGTGCAATGCATATCTTACAGGCCGGCCGAGTCTCATCGCATTTCAAATGGCGATTTCGACATGTTCGACAACCTTGAGCTATTTTTAGCAAGTAAACAATTACGCCGATCATGACCGTGAAAGGAAATAGGCAGAATATGATTGGATTTTTTCTAGGGCCCTCACCTGTGAACGCCCTGGAGCGCGTAAAGCCAGCCGCTGCCGCTTTGGTACGAGGTTGATGGCGTTCATTGCCATTCCCGTCAAGCCTGGCCTGCGTCATCTTGACTTGACAGCTTGCCCAGCCCATGGACCATAGAGACCAGTCAGGGTATCGACTGAGTAGGGGTTCGGCTACGGTACCAGCCTATGTCTCTCGAAATTGGGCAGGAAGCATCCCATCAATATTTCCAAGCAGGTAGGCAGGTGGATAAGATATTTGGGGTAGGTGGGTAAGAGACATTTGGGGTAAGTGGACCAACATGGAGAACCGGGGCCAACTAAACCTTCCTAGTTACCTATCTATTCATCAAATCGTAGGTATTATAGGTAGATTCATGTGATTCATCAAATGACAGTCGTATTGTAAAAGATCTTCGCTGTACACGGCTACCTCAGAGCTTCCGTTTCTGTTTTCTTAGCATCTTTCAGGCAAGTATCGGGCGAGGGATCCGATATCCATACAGTAGTATGAGTATGAGTAGGCCAGGGAAGTGTCCCGGGGCGCAGAAGAGTCTAACCTAGACTAGACTGGACCGATCAACCAATGCCTAGTGCCAGCAGGTCATGTGGGTGCATCCAATGCGTGAAAAGACTTCCACCCATACAATACCTCTAGATTAGTCCAGTACCTAAACACCTACATGGAAGTATGTACTGCGATCACCGAAACAGACCCCTCAACTCCAATGGCTGCTTCCATAGATTCTTAGGGAAGTGGTGATATCGATAAGAGCTTTTGGTTAATATTCAAATAGGACTGCGAGATAGGCTCTACAAGCTGAGGCTTGTACGAGACCTTGTTCTATTATTCACATAGACCGCAGACGGCGTGTCGCACCTGGTTGATGTTGAAACATCGTGTATAGCTTGACTCTGCGGGAACCTACTTAGTATCTTGTTCTTTTATTTTCTTTTATTTAACACTTCTTGAGAGTACTATACCGTCCGTATCTGTGAAGATGCTATCGCTGGGACGCCCTGCGTGTAGACGCCTGCCATCAACCTTGGCTAGGCTCGGATGGCCTAACGTTGGCCTGCGATAATTTACGGTAAGCTTGCCATATAGAGCAGCTTTGTTCATTGACGATGCGCCATCAGGCCCTCGGCTTGTGACTAGAAGCCTGCCAGGGCTTGCTGTGCAAGCTGGTCTAAAGGATCTGGATACCGTTTTTGATACAAGGAGCTCCAACACGCTGGTAGATTATGAGAAGTCATTAGGAAACAAGTGAGTGATTACCGATAGTTGACCAGTTTGAGAATATACTATGTAATGCCTGTAATCTTTCAGTCTCGTTGATGCGGACGGAAATTGCATGTTGGATCTGTAAGTCATAAGGACGCCAGAAATTCCTAGATTCACACAGATTGCATCCATCCCACTTGGTATAACAACCCGAATCTCATACGTTCTATCGAGACGCCTGAAACGATGCGCGCCATTACCAGCCGACCGGCCCTAGGAAGCTTTCCTTCGAAGGACTGGGCTGATGTCCTTCGAAGCGGTCTGCTCAGAGCTGCGCCTAAAGGGCTAGGACAAGTTTTCACAGCAACAACCGACTCGGACGCCAACGAGACTACCTATAAGGCTGCCTGCATCTGGAAGGGAACACAAGACCGTCATGGTGCCGACTTGGGGCCTACCGAGATGGAATCAGCCATGCTCAACCAGCCCCCTGGTGCCCCCAAGTACTCCATCATGTCCTTCACCAAAAGCTTCCATGGTCGTCTATTCAGCAGTTTGTCCACGACTCGTAGCAAGCCTATCCATATGCTTGAAGTTCCCGCATTTGACTGGCCAGCTGCACCATTCCCTTCCCTGAAGTACCCATGAGAGCAATTTCAGGCCGAGAACAATGCTGAGGAAGTGTCAGGGGTATTGGTTACAGCCTACCCGGAGGGGGAGCTGTAGTAGTATTTGCCTATATATGACCGTAACCCCCTTGATTTAGGAGGTTCATAAATCAATCTATTACCCCTCCTTTGGCTGTCTTAGATCCAGTCCGCAATACGAGGCTCCTATGACTCTTACGAGTCCCGTGATAATCGCTGACCAATAGTTGCGGCTCCTTAAGGCTGCGTGTCCTGCCGGGAGGCTGTATGTCTGGACGGAAGGCTGGCAGGCGTGGGCACCTGGCTTGGTCCGTGTGACAACCGATGCACCCCTCATTGCGCCATATCCTGCTCATTATTTACATAGCTGCCCAACGCACCCTTTCCGCCTCTTAAACATCGGCATGCTGAAGAATATTCTAAGCCGCAACTTCTCTACCGCCAGATACCACTAGTTTCATAACCGTCATTCAGCCAATTTTGTACTAGGAGCGGCAATATGACAAAGATCTTTCTGTTCGCTATTCCGATCCTTTTACGTGAGACCACAAAACTGACAGCTGATATTCGCGATAGCACAGGAGCTTCGGGCTACATCGGCGGCGATGTCTTACATTTACTCTACCAGACGCACCCAGAGTACATATACAAAGTCCTATGTCGTGACGCTGCGAAGGCTAGCCAGATAAGCAGCGCGTACTCCAATGTCCACGTGGTTCAAGGCAGCTTGGACGACACCGATATCATCCGTCGCGAATCCTCAGATGCTGATGTAGTTTTGAGTAAGCTTGTCTCAATATCACTACCGGTGTCTAAGACTTGCACTAGCTACTGATGAGCTTAGATCTTGCTGCCACGTCACATATGAAGAGCGTAGAGACGATACATAAGGCGCTCGCCGATTCCAAGCGTCAAACCCCATGTAAGGCCCGCGCCCACACGAGATCACACACACCGAAATCTTGAAAGCAAGAGGCCGTACTAAGATTTCCTACCCTAGCATTTTGGGTGCAGGTGTCTGGCGCCACTGCCATAGCTGCCGCCGAGCTGGCAGACAGGCAGCGCACTCCGGGCAGTGGGAGCAGTGTCATCTTTGACGACCTTAACGGCATTGAAGACATACGATCCATGATCCAGGAGCACCCATCACGGGCCGTGGATAACTATGTGCTGAAGGTCGCGGCTGGTGCCGCCAACATCAAGACGGCGCTTGTCTTCCCGCCTATCATCTACGGCGTTGGTCGGGGCCCAATCAATCAACGCAGCATCCAGATACCGTTTTTGGTAAAGGCAACGATAGAGCGGAAGCGCGGGCTGCAGGTTGGCAAAGGACTAAGTCGATGGGGCAATGTACACATAAGGGACCTAAGCGAGTTGTTCCTTAAGTTGGTAGAGAGAGCAGCTGGAGGGAAGGCCGAAGGCCAAATTTGGGGCACGAACGGCTTGTATTTGACAGGCATCGGCGAGATGGTGCGCAGAATCTATCTCTTTCTATATTCACCTACCGGTCTCCTTTTTTTTTCTATTTTTTCTTTTATTAAGGGGAAAAACACACATTATTCCCTGCTAGGCCGATTCCCATGCCCCTACTATCTGCTTCGAAGACTAACACATTATATCTTCTCCTTTTTTCAGTCATTCGCCGAAATCTCAAAGGAGACGGCAGCCGCGGCAGTCAAGCAAGGCCTAATCCCCAACGACGATGTAGAAGAATTGAACGGCGCCGAAGCAGACTCATCTTTACCTCATGGAAACGTTCTGTACGGCACAAATGCCCGAAGCAAGGCCCTGCGTGGTAAAGAGTTGCTCGGATGGGCACCTCACCACGAGTCTCTATCGGAGGCAATCCCCGACGCGGTTAAGACGGAGGCCCAGAGACTGAGCTCTCAATGAGTTCTTAGCTAGAGCTAGAAAGATAGCATAGAATCACCTATACGATAGTTCGCTCATGACGGGCGATCCTGATAGGAAGGTGTGCTTATTGAGCTTTTGTTTGCATGTGATGAGAAAACAGAATATATTTGCGTGTATCAATAGCTCAATGTATTATGGTGCGCGGGCATCCTAAGCTAATACGTAATTTTACCCCTCATGGGATAACTACGTACTCGCTCCATTGGATTATTGGAGTAAATTGCCCCTCCTTGAAACGTGACACTACTTGCCCACAGTTTCCCACTCAGCTTTACAAACACTAAGTTGCCTTCTCTACCACACACATACGGTACATATACGATTCTGGAAAGTGACCCCGAGAATGCCGGTCTCGGAGTGAATGGCCGACGGAACCCCGAGTCAGTTTTTGATGCGCCCTAATAGATGATGATCTACCCCTTTAGACAAATTAAGAGCGTCAATGTCGCACGGGGTAACTAGTGCCCCCGGATTGTGAGGTGATATCGTGGGGATTGGAGAATCACTGTGCAGATTATTGTTATTCAAGTTTAGTTAGGACAGATCGTAATTATATTCGTCTCTGTCTGGGTAGGCATGTAAGTCGTTAAAAGTCCCGCTGGAAATTAGAATAACTTCACCAATTAAGTCAATCTGTCTATCTACAACAACATGGGGGACCTGTTTATCAAGCTGACCGCACCAAACGGACGAAGGTATACGCAATCAACTGGTCTCTTCATTAACAATGGATTTGTTGTCAGGCACTAGGTGGCAAGGGACAAGTTCATCACTCGGTAGGAGGTGAAAAGACTAGCAAGGTCGGCAACCAATGGGATTCCAACATATATCAAGGCCCCCAGGTGACAAAACAGCAACTAGAGCGTATCCTTTCATATATCGAGCATGGCCGGAGCTCTGGCGCGACGATCGCTACGGGAGGAAACGCCATTACAAACATCGGCAATGGAAAGGGCTATTACGTGTCTCCTACAGTCTTCACCAACGTCAAGAGCGACATGAAGGTTTTATTCCCGATCATCACGAAACGCCAATAGCCGAACCAGAGATCGGCGGATATCCCGGGTCCGTTAAAGATCGTATTGGATTGTGGTAAACAGCAGGCCATCCTGTAGAGCTACTATAGGAACTATGGGATGCTCAACTGCTCCCCGGACTTGAAGCACCTGTCAACCATACATCCAATTCATTGGGGATAATATGACAAGACACTCGGTTCGCATATCAATTCGACCAGTCGGGTCACAGAATCAACCAATCACACCTCTGACGAACTGAATATCCTAGACCTGCAGCCATTCTAGGTCTCGGTAAATCCATGTACCCCAGTTTACCCCATATTGGTTGGGGATAGGTAGTCTCCTAATCTATCCACGCTACGGGAGGGATTTCCGCCCCCTCTTGACCGGATGTGACGCCCGAGACCCCACCCACTTGGCTATCGCGATTGACGGCTCGCGACAATGTCGTGAATGACGTGACTAAGAAATACCTGAAAAGTGAATTCAGATGGCGCCAGCGTCGGCATAGTGTATAGAGAGTTTTACAACTTTGCCTCTCCGGTACAATCACCATCTTATCTCAGACCTCGATTCGATTTCGAATAATTATGAATTTTGTTGGCAATTTTCAGCCAATAATTTAAGCTCCGAACATCATTCATCGTAAACCTATTCAACTTGTTTAAAGTTTCAACCTCACATCTGACCCTATGTCGAAGGAACCCATAGTCTACCACCTCAAGCCCACCAAGCTTATCCCCAACTCCCACTACACTTTACTTCACTACAAGGGCATGTTCCCCGTAGTAGATGGGAAAGCCGATACGGGTGCTGTTTTCGACAGATTCGTCAGCAACGGCTGGGAGACGCAGTGGGTGGCCCGCTATGGGCCCAGCCAGCCCTCACACTACCATCCCGAAGCCCACGAATGCATGGCCGTGATAACCGGGCCAGGCATCATCCGATTCGGGGTTGCAGACCTAGACGAGGATTGGAAGAAGAATACATATGGCGCCGCGTATGAGGATGACGGCATACTCCTTTTGGCAGAGGCTGGGGACGCCTTCATCATCCCGTCGGGCGTAGCGCATAAGTCATTCGATCCTACGCCGGGGGCCTCCCACGCGGTACTCACAGGTGACGCGCATAGCGTTGATGGCGACGATCCTAGGGCTGCTGTCAAAGCAGCCCTGGTCTCTGGTTTCACGATGATGGGCGCCTATCCCAACGGCTACAAATGGACCTGGGCCGAGGGCGGACATCACGAGGGGACTTACGAGAAAGTATGGAGCGTGCCTAAACCAAAGTGTGATCCCTTTGTAGGAGAGGACGGAGGACTTCTTGAGCATTGGAAAGGCCCTTCGGCCATAGATACCTACAGAGCACTTCAGGAGAATAGCCCCAAGATTTAATGCAGTCTATGGCTTTTATATCTAGCATGCTACTGGACGAGATTATACTACACTGGATTTAGGGCATGTCGAGCTTCGTTTTGCTCTTTAAGCCGTCGCGGCAGACTTGGACATACTAGTATGGCGGTGAAGATCAAATGCGACAAGAGAATCATAACGATGTATTTACTTTAAACAGAACCCATAAGATTGATCAAATACACTCGTAAACCCTTGATTTTGAGACCAATATTTCTACGGATCCGCCTAAAGTTGGAGCTCTAGCTACCGTGATGAAATTACCACAAACGATTTTAAACCTTAGAACTATAGAAAATTCCAACAGAGCACGATGATTAAACATCTGGTAAATGAGCTTTACGATGGGACTTCAAAGTTTTTCGTAGGTCTAAAAAGGCATTAGTGAAAGATGGACTCAGAGAACATCGATAAAACCAAGCTCCCGCGCTAGCCGAAACACTAGTCAGTAATTATTCGATCCAGTCAAAGTTTTCGTTGCCACCAACGTGGGTGTTAACTCAGAAAAGGATATAGTACACAATCGCAGTCTTCCCATAGCATGAAGATAGGTCTGCGGTGCTGAGATACGGTCGGTGCTACATTGGGTAGCATAATGGCTATCCGATTCCGCGTAGCTAACTGGTGAAACCCCGACAGAAGAAAGGCAATAGAGAGAGTTGAAATGTTGGTTCCGAACTAGCTTGTGAGTGACTGGACAAGCGCCCCCATAGAACGTATGAACCCGACTTCAGGGTCTGGCTGCCGCGTATCGATTCTTCTTGGGCTGAACTCGCCCAATCCATGTGGACCCAACGTTCCAAGCTACCCGGGGCCGGCCGCACGATAACTGCTAGGCTTTGGTCTAGTATCTAGATCGGGTCTATTTTTGTCTTAATTGGGGTCATTTCACATCAAAGTGGGGTGATGCGATACGGTTGAGGCATCCAAGCTTTATTGATATGGGACCGTCACCCGTAGAGGTGGTCACCAGATCGATCTTAACGCCTTAAAGAGAGGTCATTGGAGACAGACTACGGATGGATTCCAGCTGATGTTACCAATTGCTAGGCGCCCAAGGCGATGGCGGCGATAATGATAGCTAAGATCAGCAATATACTACGCCTCTCATACAAAGTTGAGCGTTATAGAAGATGGTATTTGAATGATAGGTCTCCCAGCTCTATAATCGTGTCCTCGCTCATCAGAAACTGATCAGGAATTATTTTCTCTGCCTCTCTCTTATCGGATATTCCTATCTATTCAGAGGGGAAACAGTGCTGTGTCACGAAAACCCCCTTTCCGTCGACACACACATTCATCAGCGAGTCACCGCCTGGAGAAAGTCATGCCTTCGGCCATCCCGCCTACCACATCTAACGATGATCTAGGTATCATTGTAATTGGTGTTGGCTTCGGCAGTTGCTAAACAATCTACGCAAGTATGGGTTCAAAGTTAGAATATTCTAAGAAGCGGAGGGTCTAGGTGGTGTTTGGCGGCACAACCGCTACCCAGGAGCCCGTGTTGATACCAACACTCCTTGCTACGAATTCTCAGATCCGGAGCTGTGGGAGGGTTGGCATTGGTTGAGACGTACCCCGCCCAGGAAAAACTCTTGCAGTACTTCCAATACGTCGACAAGAAGTGGAACCTGAGTAAAGACATCACTTTCGGTGACAGAGTCACTAAGGCCTCTTTTGGCCTTGACGAGAAAAAGTCGTTAGTCTATATCAACAATGGAGCTGTGGCTAAAGCCCAGTACCTGTTGCCTGCTATGGGCTTCGCCTCTAAGATCTACATCCCACCCCTGAAGGGCCTCGAGAACTTCAAGGGTTCCGTATGCAACCCGGCAAAATGACCCAAACAACCTATTGACCTAAAGGGCAATCGTATTGGAGTCATAGGTACCGGTGCCACAGGCGTTCAGATTATCCAGGAGCTTGGCCCCACCGCTAGATCGATGGTTGTATTCCCAAGATCACCAAACTTCGCGCTGCCTATGAGGAAGAAGGAATTGGCTACGAAGGACGTTAACAAACACGACTACCTAAAACTGTTTCAGGTCATGAGAGACTCAATATCGGGGACGAACCATATCGCTGTCGGTCGGGGTAGTATGACTGACACTCACGAGCAGCGTGAAGCGTTGTATGAACAACTTTGGGCGGCCGGTGGAGTCGCGCCTACACAGGCCAACTACGGGGACCTGATGACCAACATTGGGATTAACACCACTTTCTATAATTTCTGGGGCGACGGGGTTCGGCAGAGAATTACCAAAAATGACCCCGAGCTGGTCGAGAATCTTGCCCCGGAAGCTCCCCTTTCCCCTTCGGCACCAAACACCCATCCCTAGAACAGACATTCTACGAGGTCTTCAACCAAGAAAACATGGAACTAGTCGCCTAAAGAAGAAACCAATTATGGAGGTCAAAGATAATGGCATCAAAATGGTAGACGGAGAATTCCACGAGCTCGATGTCTTGATCCTTGCCCCAGGATTCGACCCCGTCACCGGAAGCTTCAGCAGGTTGAATTCAACGGTCTCGACGGCATGAAGCTTAATGAGAAATGGGGCAGAGGCTCGAGGACCACGCTCGGCATGACAACTTCCGGATTTCCCAACATGTTCTACCTTTACGGGCCACAAAACCCCATCGCCTCGGCGAGTGGTCCTGTCTTGTCGGAAATCCAGAGTGACTTCATCATTCGAACTCTCCTCCACACGAGGAAGTCGGGGAAGACGACGATTGACGCTAAAAAGGAGGGTGATGAGTATTAATCTCAGCTTACGACTGATTTATGCATGAAGATCTTTCTGCCGCTGAATGATACAACACGGTATATGGCAGGCAATATCCCAGGAAAGGCTCGTGAATCTCCCTTCTTTATGGGGGGGTTGGCTGCATATCGCGAGGCTCTTAATATATGCATAGCAAATGAGTGGCTGAGCTTCGAGCACGCTTAGACGATAGGTTGAATACCATATTTATTCTTGTCTCTTGATATTAGTGTTGGTGTCTTCCATCTGCTTAGGTAATCAAGGGGAAGAACTCCTACCCGATTTAGATACAAGGGGATGCGAGCCAAATTAGGTAAGGCCCCAAGAAGAATGGAAATAAAGAAACCAAATGTAAACACTATAATACTTACTTTCTATATTGGACCAAGTTCTAATATCCCATTGGTTTACGCTAACACTCAGAATTTAGATAAAGTAGGTAGTGTGGACATTCCCGAGATCGCTACCGACACATTAGTTGCGCTGATCTACACATATCACTTGGCTAGAGGACGCGCGGAGAGGTTATTGGTTGAACGCATGTATTGGGGGGTGAGCCTCTATTAGAGGCCTAAAACGCG
>MU384165.1:0-19831 GCA_022495065.1 Xylaria telfairii | reverse complement strand
AAAAATAAAATATTATAATTATTTTTTTATTTTTTTATTTATTATATTTAATATAATTATTTAATATTAAACTTTATAATATTTTAAAATAAACATATAATTATAAAATTAATAAATTTATTAAATTATATATTAATTATATTATTAAACTTAAGTTTTTTATTATATTTAAAAAAGTTTATTTTATTATTTTTATAAAATTAAATATTTTAAAAGGTTTTTAAAAGTTAAAATTAATATTATATAATTTATAAACTATAATTTTAAAACTAAATATATAATTATAATTATTAATGTTAATTTTTAATATTATTAATTTATTTAAACTTTAAGTGTTTTAAATATTAAAAATAAATAAAACAATAACTATATAATTAACTTTTATTAAAAATTAAATTTTTAATTATTAAAAAAACTCTTTAAAGTTAATTTTAATTATTATTAATTAATTTATAAAATTAAATTAAATATTAATATATTAATTAATTTTTATAAATAATAAAACTAAAAGCTTTAATAAATAATTAAAATATTAAACAAGCGTTAAAAAAATAAAAAAAATATTTATAAAATAAAAATAATTTTATTATAAAAAATATAACTAATTTAATTATTTAAAAAAATATATAAAATTTAATATAATTATATATATTAAAAAGTTATAATAATAATAAAATAAATATATTATTACACGTAGCACTTAAATAAAGTCAAGGCTTTAATAATAAGTATTATATTACATGGAATCTACAAGTAAAGAACTAAAACAAAAGGAACAGAATTAGCGGAGCTAATTCTGTGGGTAAAATACAGGTGTGCGCGTGGCTGCGCGCGCGCGGCTGTGCGTGTGGCTAGTGGCCCGCAGGGCCGCGCAGCCATGCGAGGATTGATTGTGGGTGCAGTGCCTTGGGCACTGGCCCGTAACTTATACTACGTTAATAATATTATAAATAATATAATAAAACCAGCTATAATATAAAAATTTATAATAAAATTATAAAAATAAATAATAAATTAAATTCTGATTAATTTTTAATAATAAATATCTTAGTTATAAAATTATTAATAATTAAATTTAATATAGGAATTTCTACGGAAGTATGCACCTTTACTATATAAGTATATAATTATAAAGGCATGCGCACTTTATATTAAGAAATATAAGTAGTAAAGCTGCGTAATTATATATATTAAAACAATACTTAATCTATATTTATTTTATTAGTTATTTTATATTTAATTAGTATTTATTTTATAATATTCTTAGTTTTAATATTAATTTTTTATTTAGCCCGAAGCCTTTAAGTTAATTTAGCACGTAAAAAAAGATCTAATTTTTATTTTTAACTACTGCTTACTACTATGCTATTAACGCTGTTTTTTTAGTTTTAACAGATTGGATTTAAAGGAAGGTAGTTGCAACTTAAAAGCTGAAAGACTACGTAGAAGTACTGCGGTTTAATACGGATTAGCTTTTTTTTAATTTATTAAAAATTTAGATTTTATACTAAACTAAGTTTTTTTACTGCTTTTTATTTTAAGTTAAATTAATAACTAGAATACTCTGACCGGTATTCCAAGTATTTTAAAAGCTGCGCAGATGTTTTTTTACGTTAAATAGCTTTGTATAGTTAATATTATTTTTATTTAAAACAATAATAATAAAGTGAAATAAGTTTGTTTTATTCGGCATATTAAAAAGGTTAGAACTAAAATTTTTTAGTATTAAGTACAAGGATTAAATTAAATAAATATAAATACTTTATAATAAAAAACGTAAAAAATACTAGTTAAATATAAAAATAAAAAGGTAACAGCTTTAATTATTTAAATAAATAGATAGAGAGAAAAAAAAAAATATTAAGATAGATATTTTTAAAAGTTAGTATTTAAAAAATAAAAGGTATATAAAGTTATATATAAGGTTAAAATAATAGGTGCTTAAGTAAGTACTTGCGGAAATAAAGTAAAATTTATACCTAAATAAAGTAAAGTTTAAAAGTAACAAGTTATTAAGGCTGCTATTTATTTAAAATAATAATAAAGTTCGAGATTATAGCATAAATAACTTAGTCCTTTTTTTAAACTTTTATTTAATTTTTTAGCGCTTTAGGGATTTATTTTTTTTACTATAATAATAATAAAATATAACAGTAAATACTAACTATTTTAATAAAAATTTTTTTTAGTTTTTTTATATATATAACAACTAATAATTTTTTTTTTTTTTGCTTTTGTTTTATATTTTAAAGCTTCTTTTTATTACAATAGCTTTTTTTTTGTTTTATATTTCGAGGCTTTTTCTTATTATAATAGTTTTTTTTTTTTAGCGCAAAATATAGCAGCGCTAATAAATATAGCTGTCGGCTTTATATTTAGCTAGTAGTTTTTTAGCTTTATTAATTATGCTGTTTAAAACGCTGTTTTTACTAGATCGGCGTATAAAATAATTAAAATAGAATTTAAAGTACTACTGTAGTTAGCTAGGCAGCCCTGTATAACTATGCGTAAAAAAATAAATAAGCTATATATAAGCCCTACTAACCGCGGGGTATAAGGCCTACTAAACGCGGGGTATAATTAATTAAATATGCATGCTTTTATAAATATATGCCTCCTTAGTAAAAATACATGCCTCTATAAGAATTCCCTTTAATATTATTAAAAAAATATCTTGTTTATTTAAATATTTTACTTGTTTATAAATTATGTTATATTAAAAAGTTTTTAATTTATAAATTATTATACTTAATATATTAATAAAAAACAAGGCTGTTATAATATATATTATATTATACGAAAAATTTAAGTATAAAAAAAAAAAAAATCTATAAAGCTATATAAAACATAGTAATAATAATAATAACTAAATGTATATAAAATAAAGCTAGGTTAAATGACTAGTAGTCACGTGATATAAGTTATATGTATAAATAAATAATTAATATAAAGTTTATATTAGTTTTATTAAACATTTAATTATAACTTAAATAATAATATATAAAATAATAATTAAATTATTAAAAAAACTTATAAAGTTTTTTATTATATAATATAATATAGTTATATTTTATAATTAATTATATAAAAAATATTATAATGTAAAATTAATAATTAAAAAACTAAACTAAAAAAATAACTAGATATAAAATAATATTTTTATATAAAGAGAAGTAATAAAGGTGTATTTTAATGTACGGTGGTAAATTACCACGAGCCAGTGATCTATCACGTGACTTGCTCTAGCACTTGTGCATAACTATGGCTTGTCCCCTGGTCTAGCGTGTTTTGTTATTAGGTATTCCGGCGCTTAGCATGCTTTAACTAGTCTCTTTTCTATTGGTTCGTAACAATCTCCAAGGCCTTTAAAGCTTTGTAAACAACTGGTCCGCTTTTTCTAGGTCTTTTATAATCCGAAAAAACCTGGGATATATTTTAAAGAATTCTTATAAAAGCATGCGGTTTTTTTATAAAAACATAGCTTTTATATAAACATTTAAATATTACCTTATTAAAAAAACCTTAGCTTTAATAATATATATATAAGAATTTTTAGCTTTTTTTGCTTTATTTAATAATATAAAGCTTGTTTTTATAACTTTAATATTTATTAAAATATTAAATATTTTAACTTATTTATATTATTTATATAAAACACTTTTTATTAATTATATAAATTAAAACATAATAAAATATAAAGCTTTATATTAAAGCTATAAAATTAAGCTTTATATTATTAAATAAAGCAAAAAAAGACAAAAATCTTTATATATATATCATTAAAGTTAAAGCTTTTAACACGACTTTATAAGAGGTGCAGGCACTAGCCACGCAGTGGCTAGTGTCCATGGCTGTGTATGTAAATAGATCTTCGCCGGCGGCGGCCTTCGGCCACCACCACTTATACTTAATATACCATATATATAAACATAATTACAAGATACCCTCTGTAATTTGTGTTAGCTTTATAAGTTGTACAACTGTTATGCATGGCACTTAAATAAAGTTAAGGCTTTAACAATAAGTGTTGTATTGCATGGAATCTACAAGTAACGAACTAAAAGAAAGGAACAGAATTGGCGGAGCCAATTCTGTGGGTAAAATACAGGTGTGCGCGGCCCGCAGGGCCGCGCAGCTGTCAGATTTAAGGGGTCACTATGACTAGCCACATTGAGTAGATTCTCCACTCTCACCTATTTTATATGGCGCAGGAGAATTTGCAAATGTAACTTAACACAACGAACAATCAAAAAAAGACACAACCAATTGGAATCGCTTATTTCTGACAGCAGCCACGCCACGATTGATTGCAGGTGCAGTGCCATGGGCACTGGTGTTAGAATAAAGGATATGTCAGCAGATAACGCGACATTAGGGGTGAGCTAAGTTAGCTCCAACTCCGGGGATCCACCACCCAAATTACTAGAAAACGCCCCAGGGGTAGAGAAAAATCTGCTCATAACAATAATACACACTTCTAAAGCTCTAATAAACTAGCTCGCTTATTTTAACAACTAGCTTATAACTATAACTTAAAAAAAAAATATGTTTTTATAAAAAAACTACATGCTTTTATAAAAATTCTTAAAAAATAATAGTTATATTAATATATATTATAAATATTATATTTTAATTAAATATATTAATATTATATATAATATATATTTAAATACTTTAATAATTATTAATTATAAATATAATTATTAAATGTTTTAATTAATTTTTATATTAATTATAACTATGTTTATTATTTAATATATAAAGATGTTTTTTTTATATTTTTTTTTTTAAGTTTATTGTTTTTATTTTATTGTTTTTACTGTTTTTTTTGTTTATTTTATTATTGTTTTTACTTTTTTTTACTTTTTTTTTACCGCGTTAATATTGTTATTATTACTACTATACCTCTTGTTTATTGTTGTTAGCCGTAGTTTAAAAAGTCTTGTAATCGCGAGTTCGGTTGTTGCGAAACTTCGCTTACTATGCGGGGTGCGCTTGCTTACCGCGGCTGTTTCGGCCGTGTTTAACACTCGTTCCGTCCAAAGGACGGCCTGCCGGTTAAGGTCGTGTGCGAGCTCTTAAATCCCGGCTCCTCGTCTTGCACCGGCTGTATAAACGGCCATAACAATACCTTGTTAATTTAAAGCCCGAGGATTAAGCGTACAGTAGCTAAAACCTACCTTTAATAAGGACTGCCGGCTTTATTTTAACGCTGTATAGCTATTTTAAAGCCGAAGGTTTATGCTACGCTTAGGTAAGGGGGACCCTGGCCAGCCCTGTGGCTAGGGGTGGCTAGTGGGTAGTGGCAGTGGCAGTGGCAGTGGCCACTGGCCACTACGTACTTAAGTGGGTGGCTCCGCCACCCACCTAGACCTACCTCCTTAAACCGACACACTTAATATAGCCATTACATACAACCCCTTCGTTTTATGTTACCATTTCTCTTAAAATTGCACAATGGCGATTTTTTTGCCCTTTTTTATTCTTCTTATTGCTGTTTCCCGGCTTGTCACTATAATAACAGTCACCTTTATTATATTTACTTAAGTAAGCAATTAAATAAGGTGTAATTAGTTATACAGAAGTTAAAGTTAAAAATCCTATTTAGCATCGCTAAGGCTGCTGGATTTCTACGACCGCAACCTCCGTACAAATTCCTGAAAAAATTTCTTTGTCTTTATTTCCCCCTAAAACAATACCTCCTTATTAGGAGTGGCTAAGTAAGCAGGGGGCCTCACGGGCCATGCCCTCACGGGCCACCTCCTAACCACCCTAATTACGCGACAACCTTTATAAAAGACTCGCTAATTTTTTAATAACTACTGCACTTATTATTTTTATTTTATATATATTTTATTTTTATTTTTTTATTACTATATTAACAACTTTTTAAAAAACCTACGTAGTGAATATAATATATAACGTAAAGCTTAATATAAACGTTCATGTTATATTAAAAAAATAAAATATATCACGATTATATTTATACCGTTGTCTTAATAACGTACTAATTAAAAAAAAGCTAAATTAAAACTTTTAAGTTTTATTTTTATTTTTAAAAAACTAATTAGTTGTTTAAATAATTAATTAAGTACGCTTAGGTTTTATATTTTTTTTATTAAGTTTTATTATATAGTTTAACGTTTATTTAATATATATAAATATATTATAACGTTTAAAAAAGTTTAACATTATAGTTTTTTAAAAGAAAATCTAGCTGTTAAAATAGCTAGATTTAAATTTATTTGTTATTTATAAGTTAACAGGGCTATAGCAGTTAATATTAACTTTTTTTTTAATAAATTTAATATTTTAAAAATAGCTAATATTTTTACGGACTGTTTTTATAATATTAATAAAATAAACATAGTTTAAAACGTTAATAATAACTATTATATAATCTATAAAACTAAAAACTATATAGTTTTTAAAAAAAAAATTAAACAAGGTAAATAAATTACTGTTTTAAAATATATTTATATTAATAAAAAGGTGTTTTTACTGCTAATTATTTTTAAAAGTACCAAGGTTTAAAGCTAGTAGTATTTTTATAAAAATATTAGCCTGTAAAATAACTAGCGGTTTAAATTATTGCTTAAAAACTAAACTAATATAAAAATTACGTTAAATTAGCTTAAGAATATTTTTATTTTTTATATATAAGTTTAATATAATAATATATAAGTAGTTTTAATATATAATAATTATAATTTTTATATAAATAACGTTTTTTTATTAACTTGCTTATTAAATAAAATCTAGCTAATATTTTATAAGCTTTATTATAATTATATAATATAATTAATAAATATAGCTTTTTTTAACTATTTAAAAAAAAAGCTTAAAAAAATCTTAAAAGCTAGGGCTAGCGTTATTTTAAAGCTTAAGCTTATTAAAAAAAAAATATTAAAAATATATCGCCTAGTTAAAAAGCTTGTTATAAAGCTTAAAATAATTAAAAATATTTAAAAAATAATTAAAATTTATTTATAAAATTAATTAAAGCTGTTATTATTAAAATATATTATATTAAAAAAAAAAAGTGTAGCTAAGATATAACTTAAAGTATTTATAATAAAAAAACGGTTTAAAATATTAAATTTTATTATAAAAATATATAAAATATTTATAAAAACGTTTTTAAATAGTTAAAATATTTAACATACTTATTAAAAACTAGTTATTAAAATACATGCGTTAAATAACACTTTATATTAACTGTTTATAAAAAAAACAATAAAAGTTTTAAACTATTAAACTATTAAAATTATATTTTTTAAAATTAAAATTAATTATTTCAAAATAAAAACAGTTAAAAAAAAACGTAATATATAATAAAAAATAAAAATCGCTCTAAGGCAGCGATTTATATAAATAATAAACGTACATAAAGTAAAAAAAAAGTTAAAGTTATAAGTTATATATAAAAATAAAGCTAGTAATTACTAAGTACTACAGCTTAAAAAAAAAACTGTAACAGGCCGGCAGGAAGATAAAATAAAGCCAGAAGACTATATTATAATAAAAAACATTAAAAACTAGTAGTTGCGATTGATTTTTGTTGATATTTACGGCTTTGTTTAAGTAGGTGTGGTTGGTGGGCGAAGTGGCCCGTGAGGGCATGGCCCGTGAGGCCCCCTGCTTACTTACCTAAATCCCTAGGTAGCCTAATATATTGCATAACACCGCCCTGCAATGCACCCGTGACCTTGGAGGTAAGCCCTTGTGACAGGAACGGAATGACTGTTATCGTTAAAAAGGGCCATGCCTCTAACCAGAGACTTCTCGGCAGACGGCTGATCTGAAAACTATACGTATGTCAGCGATTTTGAGCTTTTAAGGTTTGCCATCATGTCTCAAAGTTGCGACGGCTACACAGCCCGATTTTCGCGCAGTAAGTCCAAGACTCCGATAGATTCGTCGAGGTGTACATGCCAAACGCGTACATGAAGTGAAGCACGACCTAGCGTCATGTAGTAAAGGTAAAAGTCTGCCAAGTGGTTGATTCTCGCCCGTCCACCGTCCACGTGGAATGTGTCTTGGGATCCCGTCCTTTTATACGGTAAACGGGTTTGTAGATGTAAGTTAATGATACTTCAGCTCTTCTGATTCGTATATACCCACTATGTGACTTCAATTCGTGATGGAGGACTTGATGTTCTATGAAAAAGGGCCTTCATCAAGACCCAGGTCACAAACGTAGGAGCAATCTATAAGCCAAATTAACTTCTCGATATTATCCATCAGCTACTGTTTTTCATAGCTTCGTAGTTACTCTCATAACTCTCTGCCCATCTACAAAAATACATCAACCCTCTTGGCGATGCTCTCATTGGTGATGACGTCGACCGCATATACCCATGTTTTACCGACTAGACGTACAGCAGTATTGATCAAGAGAAATGTGGGGTTATTTATGCTTCAGAAAAGCGCCGTCTAATGGCTGGTGGTTGCAATAGCAACAATGTTAAACCCGAGAGGGTCCAATAAGTTGTCAATCCTAATGAGTGACTTGAATATGACATAGATTTGTCCCGTGATTTGAAACCCATGCTCCCCCCCTTTTCCCTATACAAATAAACGAATGACTGCTTGGATCTTTACTCTTGTACCTAAGAGCTTCCCCGCTAATAGCCCATAAACACCTAGAGTTACTAAAATGGTCTCACATCAATGTTTCCATAAATCTCACCCTAAGTATTGACACAGGGTTTATCACAATGCGCGATGTAGTTAGACGTGGCGTTATTCAAGCATGTGCCACTGCAAGCGCACAAGAGCTGGAGATTCGAAGGCTGGTCGTTCATGCAGACGAAAACAGCCTGTTCAACGCTCGTCTTGTACCTGCCACCAGGACAAAGGTCTGGAAGCCCATTACAGTAGGACTTGTCAATGTCCCCCTGTGCAAAGTCTATATACGTTTTAGGTTAGTAACCTTTTCACGGCTGAGCAAGGATGGTATTAGGTTAAGATGGGACAGAAACGTGGTGGGCTAGAACGCACTGTGGCCACCTCCAGTCAACATGTAACCGCAGTAGGTATACCCCTTCCCACACTTGGGGCCGCCGGCAGCGATAGGCGAGGCAGAAGGAGCAGGCACGGGGGATCCGGCAGGCGGAGGAGACGCAGTAGTTGGATGCAAGGGCGGGGAAGGAGGCAGAGAAAGATTGCCTGAACTGGTGGCAGTGGGAGCCGGTACGGGGGAAGGGGTTGAAGGCTGCTCCCAAGGAACTGGTGGTGCTGAGAGGGGGATAGGCGAAGGCGCAGAAGGAGCACCAACTGGTGTGGGCGGAGCAGTGACAGTGACAATGACCTGGCGAGGCTCGTTCCGGGACGAAAGGGCCCCAGCGATGAATGCGGCCTGCAAGATGTGATATAGCTGCATGATGTATTATGATGCTGTAAATGTAGGAGGATAGAGAAGATACTAATCCGTTGGAACTTAGCGGCTGTAAGAGCAATCGGACGGAATAGACGTCGTCATAGTTACCCCTTCTTATATAACTAATCATAGGATTTACAATCCGCTTCCCACTACCAGTGTACGTCCACCCTCACCTATACCCAGGTAATACCTAATGTGTGGTCTGCGGAGGGATTCTGAGAAGTCTTCTACCCGTCTTCGTGTTATTGTTCCATGAACTACAGAGGGAAATATTATGCGAAGTATGAGTCAACATCTCCCTTCTCTTTGACGGTTTCGGACGGGTCGTGTTCCCGATGATGCCCTTTTTACCTGACTGACGACACACGAAACCCTGGAGCGATGTTATAACTCGATATCAACTAGAAGTGAACCAACTATCCATCGGGTTGGATTCCTCGCGTGAAACGGTAGTGGTAGGTCTGGAGGAAGCCTTCCGTGACACAGTTCGGCAACACCATCACGTTGCTGACGACTCTCTTTCGTCCGAAGACGCGATGGAATTGTACAGCGCCATCTCATGCGGGTGGCTGCACCATCGGCAGCACTGGATCAGATCTATATGAGCACAGATTACGCACATTCTCGTCAGGACAAGTCCGATGAACTCGAGTTGAACCCCTCCGTTGGTAGGCGTAGTGCCCAAGATCTGTGCCGGATTTTCCATTATATATGGCGATAGGCATAGAGAGTCTGGGGAGAGTGTATGATCCATCGTCCAGTAATAAATATTGTGCTTAACAAGGTCAACTCAGGCCTCATGAATAAGTCACTTGCGCAACCAAGACCTTTGATCACACGTGAAATGATATGTTCCCGTCGGGACTGTCGAGGGAAGGTCTTGGAGTTTAATTCCGTCGTAATCTGGCGTGAACGTCGTTGAGGGACGTGTCCGTGTAAGGTACCATTTGACCGATGCGTACACTGTAACACGAGCACATTCACAGTGAAAAGCAAGAATGGAATCGGATGTATTCTGAATATGCCGATCAAATAATTTTGAACAGGAAGAGCATTCCATGCTGGGGCGGGCACACATGCAACATGAGCAGTAAGAGGGTAGTATAAGTGCGTAAAGATGAAGGAAAGCTGAGAAGGAAGCAACGAAGGCAGTCCAGGGTAACCTAGCTCCTACAGGGATGGATGAGGAAGGGACGGGGAGCGGTTTGCCCCGCGACGACCCTTTTTGGCCCCGCCAAAAGTTGGCAACTCGGGTGCGCTCCTCGACATCTCGTCTCGTCTTGTCTCACCCAACTTTTCCTCGCCTGTGACAATTCGTTCCCGATCTGTCCCCCCCTCTCACCTCGTCTTACTTCCACCGCAACAAACACGTGCGACCCTCAACCATCGACCATTGCCCCCGACCAACACAACATTCGGCTCGATTCGACCCCGCGCCTCTTCCTCCTCGACACTCGTGAACGGGCTCTCTCCCACCACTCCCTCACATCGCCGCCATGTCTACACCGGCCACGCAGCCTATCATAACGCCCTCGGGCGGCGAGACACAGAGACCGCTCGTGCGGGTCGGCACGCGGAAATCGGCATTGGCGCTGGTCCAGGCCGAGTGGGTGGTCGCGTCGCTCAAGAAGCTGCACCCGGGCGTCGACTTCGAGGTGCGGCCGATGCTGTCGACGGCCGACAAGGACAAGATCACGGCGCTGTACAAGTTCGGAGGCAAGGGGCTGTGGACGAACGAGCTCGAGGCCGCGCTCGTCGCCAACGAGCTGGACATGATCGTCCACTGCGCCAAGGACATGCCGACCTCGCTGCCCGAGGGCTGCACGCTCGCCTGCTTCACCGAGCGCGAGGACCCGCGCGACGTCGTCGTCGTCAAGAAGGGGCTGGAGGGCAAGTACAAGACGCTCGCGGACCTGCCCGAGGGCGCCGTCGTGGGCACCAGCAGCGTGCGCCGCATGGCGCAGATCAGGCGGCGGTACCCGAAGCTGCGGTTCCAGGACATGCGCGGCAACATCGACACGAGGCTGAAGAAGCTCGACGCCGAGGACAGCGAGTACTCGGTGCTGATCCTGGCTGCGGCCGGCTTGCACCGCACCGACAGACACGCCCGCATCGCGCAGTATTTGGAGAGGGACACGGAGGGCGGCAGCACGTTGTATGCCGTCGGCCAGGGCGGGCTGGGCATCGAGGCGCGCGCAGATGATGCGAAGATGCTCGAGCTGCTGCGGCCGTTTGAGGACGAGAAGACGATGCTGGCCATCGAGACGGAGCGCAGCATCATGCGCACGCTCGAGGGCGGCTGCAGTATCCCCATTGGCGTCGAGACGAAGTGGCTGGACGGAAATCGGCTGCGACTCACGGCGTGTGTTGTCAGTATCGACGGCACCGAGGCTGCGGACGCAGAGAGCGTCGAGGACGTCACCACCAGAGAACAGGCTGTCGCGTTCGGGAAGAAGGTCGCGCAGATGCTGGTAGATCATGGTGCCCAGCCCATTTTAGACGTCATCAATGCGGATCGCGAGGCGAGCCGAGACAAGGCGGAGCCGTGGGTGCCGGCATAAGGTATAACACGGCGCAAATCTACTATAGAGAAACAAGCTCATGATGATGACGATGATGGCATATAGAAGGAGCGGCACTGTATTATTACGTGAGATAGGAGACCGATTCGGTGATGATGAATGTTTGATAGATAGTAGTAGGGCTGCCCGTTTCTATCTATGGACGCCTTTCTTTGCTATAGCGAAGCTTCCACTATAGTCCGAAACAAAACAATACCCACGCGATGCTTATGATACAAGGTTGAGCCCGTTCGTTTTTTTCTCTTTCTGTTGAACAACACCTCTGCTTGCCCCATGCCGGCCGTATGTTAAGATTTGAAACCAACCATTAGATGCATGCGTCCACCACCACCGCTGCCGCGTCACTGTTACTTCGTTGCGTTTCCCTCATGAGTTGTATACGCGGTTGTGCTGCGAACCGTTATGGAACGCCTCTGGTAGGCGCCGACCCGACCATCTAGTGCTCCTCAGACCCGGTGAAGGCCTTGTACTCGTCCAGATCCATCAGGGCCTCAAAGTCCTTGCGGCCCTGCTCGCTGACGGTGACCTTGGCGATCCAGCCGCCGCCGTGCGAGTCGTCCTCGGGAACCTGGTTGATGGTGCCGGGCTTCTCCTCGAGCGCCACGTTGGCGGCCGTCACGGTGCACGCGATGGGGCTGTTGATGTCGGCCGCGCTCTTGACCGACTCCACGGCGCCCAGCGTGTCGCCCGCGACGAGCTCCTTGCCCTCCTCGGGTAGCTCGACGTAGACGACGTCGCCCAGCTCCTCGGCGGCGTACTCGGAGATGCCGATCACGCCCGTCGTCAGGTCGGCGTTCAGGTCAACCCACTCGTGGTCCTTGGTGTACTTGCGGATATCTCCTGTGTGGGGGAGGCGTGGTGAGTTAGTTAGTTTCACGATGCGCGCTCAACGGTGGGCATGTCATAGGGATCCCCCATCCAAAACACACGACGGCCGTCCTCGCGGCGCGACACTCGGCCTGCGATATGGACTGAGGCGGGTGGGAGGCGGCAGGGAGAGGATTTGGAGAATAGGCGACATCGGAGAGCTTACTTATCGGAGACGCAGTGAAGGTCCGGACCGAGGTCGCCTGCCAATTGGACCGCACCCGAGGGCCCTGGGAGAGACGGGATAGCGTCGAGGGTCGGACTGCCCGCAGGCACCGCGCAATTGAGGCCATGATGGTGCGTGAGGGATTGGTGATGGCTGGTGCAGTCGTAAATCGGTGAGCTGCAGTGGTATGATTTCACGTGGGTCGAAGCTTGAGCAGGTTGATGGCGCAGACGGCGTTGGAAATTGATATCATCGATAGCACCCTAGCCCCAAATTGTTCGCCGACAGGGGTGCTAAGCCGAGTTGTCCCGGATAAGAGTCTCATACTGTGCTTGCTTGGGAAAGTTCTATATTGATTTACAGTGTGACCTAAACGATAGCTCAAACTGTTTACCCCTCGTTATCCTTTTATATGTTTGGTGGTGGGGGTTTGTGGCTGAATTGCTATTGCATGTGGCTGAGTTGTTGTCATGTGTGGCTTAAGCATCAGCCAGAGCAAAGAAGAGGTTACGCAAAGATGTACATTGCTTAGCTTATCCCATCCACATGTAGTATTGTTTCTATTTATTGTTCTTACTTAAGGTTAGTTACTATAAATTAGTATCTATAAATCGGTATTGCATCTTGTTATAATTCAGCGTAAATTACTTTACATGGTGTATGCCGCGGTAGATAGACAATCTGACTGGCAGAACCCCTGACAACTGGCTAAATCAACAAACAGACATCACCACTTAAACCGGGTTGTACTTATTACAGGGAGGTATAGTAAGTAAGGCAGGTACCCTCGCCGACAGAACAAATGAACAAGTTAGTTGTCATTGTGCGCTGTACAATACAATACAACAAGTTATCGTCCATTTTCTGCCGGTTTATCTACTGCACACTAGATAGATTAAAGCGTCTCCAGCTCAACGCCATCCACTGTAACTGATACATGATCGGTAGCCGGTGTCGCTATACACTAGACTAGGCAATACGTTATTGAGGCACCTCGCGTGTCGCGTCTGGTGTGCAGGTCGAATCCGGCTCGGTCTGGCACCTCATTCGCCCATGCTCGTTTACGCCAAATGCTGACTCGGCTGGTCCTACGACGGCGTAACCAATGACAACACCATCACGCAACATCGATTCCGAGGGAGACGAGCGTGCACCATTAATTTGGTCAAGTCGACATACGCATAGCTGGATGTAGCCGTGGTCGTGGTTGCGCATCTCCGGTCTCATTGGCAGAAGAAGTAGGCGGGTTCGACTAATCAACTACGGGAATTACAGTACAGCAACAACCTTGACGCGTGAAAGCACGAGCATACTGTCAATGACAACACGCCCAACGCCTCCATCCCCATCCCCTCTCCCCCTCTACACATCACAAGCAGTCCACAACGTACCAGGTAGTGTAGGTAGCATCAGTTCCATCCATGTTGTCTTGTGTGCCGTGTTCTTTTTATTTGATCTGGGAGTCTGTGCTTGTCCCCCGCAGCATTTGTCGTCAAACCGACGCCCCGCCCTCCCCATGTATACTATGTATAGCTGGTAGCTACCCGCATTGAACAATAATTATAAACCAGTGGGTCCCCTTCGCTTTAGCATACCTACCTACCTACTTCACCACCTCAACTCCGCGTCTCCCTCCAGACCACCAAAGATAGACTGATACATAGCCTCTAGGCCGGAAACGGGTGTCGGCGTCGCAATACAATCCCATTTTATTCGCTACCGACACGCCCTCCTTCTTTTTCTGCGCCCTAGTCCAGGTCTAGGTCTAGGTCTAGGTCCTCGAGGTACGTCCGCATTGATATCATACCTACACCCATCGAGCATGACTTGAATGAAGCATCACCACGCTCCTCTCCCTCCCCCTCTCCCTCCCCCCCTTCCCCTTCCTCTTCCGTGGTGCCCTTCCGTTTGTTTGTATCCCGGGCCTGCCTCGCGCTTCGTTATTCTTCTCTCCCGGTCTTATCCCGAGAGCTGCAGCCCAGTTTGAAGTACAGCTCCGCTCCGGCTTCAGCCCATAGCCTGCGTGATACCCCTTGCTGCATCAAGCCCCAGGCCGAATCCACACTCCCGCCCCGAGGCTACCATAAGTACTTGCTGACGCACCTCTTCAGGCGCCTGGAACACGCGTGGAACATTCCTCGGCGTTTACGGAGGCCCCATCACGAATTCCACCGCTGCTCTACGAACCCCTGGGTGTAGCCCCACACCGAGACTTCAATATACCCTCGATCCTGACCGCACGAGAACCTTCTGAGCTCTACATCTGGACGATCGACACTCATCCTGGCATTCCCAGGGTGATCTTTCATCGTGGATTCGTCTACTCCCGCTGTTGGGTCCTCGGACCAGCTTCACGACAAGTTTCCTACGATGGAGCTTCCTGCAATGGGGCATCCTGTAATGGAGCGTCCTATAATGGAGCGTCCTGTAATGGAGCATCCTGTAATGGAGCATCCTACAATGGGACATCCTACAATGGAGCATCCCACGATAGAGCATCCGACAATGGAGCAAGATTTCCACACTGCTCCCGTGCCTGGGCCTCACGAACACCTCGACGACACGCTCGGCGGCATTGAAGTGGCCCCCGATGTGTCGCCTACTCAAAATGGCCATGAAGGATACCATCAACAGTCACGGTCCCTCGACCAAGGTTTGGCGAATAACCAAAACCCAGACGAAGTCGACCCCAATGCGCGATACGAAACACCCCCGTCCACCTCTCATGCACAGTCAATCTCGAGACCTCCCTCTGGCCTCTCCGGCGGTGGCGGCGATCGGCATACTGCGTATAGCGACCGCGGTAGCAACGGCGCCGGCAATGGCGCTGACCAGGCTAGCGCACGGAACCAGGTTGTCATCAAGGTTGGGATGGTAGGCGACGCACAAATCGGCAAAACGTCTCTGATGGTGAAATATGTTGAAGGTAGTTGGGATGAGGATTATATTCAGACACTCGGCGTCAACTTCATGGAGAAGACAATCAGCATCCGCAACACCGAAATCACATTCAGCATATGGGACCTTGGGGGTCAGAGAGAGTTCGTCAACATGCTGCCTCTTGTCTGCAACGATGCGGTAGCCATTCTATTCATGTTCGACCTGACAAGGAAAAGTACACTCAACAGTATCAAAGAGTGGTACCGCCAAGGACGGGGTTTCAACAAGACAGCAATCCCAGTTTTGGTTGGCACCAAGTACGATCATTTCGTCAACTTTTCTCGCGAAGAGCAAGAGGAAATTTCAAATCAGGTATGCTAGCCTACCGAAGCGCAGCCCGGCGCTCTGCTAATCAGTGTTCCAGGCACGACGATTCGCCAAGGCCATGCGTGCCTCCCTGATTTTCAGCAGTACCAGCCATAGCATCAACGTTCAAAAGGTATTATAACCGTTACCGCATACTTGAACTAATAGCCGTCTTCGTACTAAGCTTCTTCATAGATATTCAAGATCGTTCTGTCTAAGGCATTTGATTTAAAATGCACAATACCCGAGATCGAAAATGTTGGCGAGCCTTTACTGCTCTACCAGTCTTGCTAGCGTTGGCTCATCAATGCCAGCCTCAGGCCGTGATAACAGCTCGCGAGTACTCGAAGTTGTCGTAAGCAGAAATAATTGTCACGCTCTTATGAATTGAACGGCCGCTCACGAACAAGTTATCATCGAAAACTAAGAGGTGTTTCTATACACCAGTAGAACATCTCGCTTAAGTCATCCTACAATCCCGACAACTCGGCTGGACACCGGCTTCTTGGGCATAACTACATCGACCTGGCAGGCGCCACGGAAACTCAACTCTGGCGTCCAAAGCATAGAACTAAATTTCCTTTGTATTCTCTTCGCGTAGCTGTCAGAGCTCACGCGTCTCCACCACATTTGCATAGTATCGGATGGTATAAGGACGTTCAGGCGTCAATGGAATGGAGCAAAATCACACCATGGCCCCTGCAGATGTGCTACATGTACAGCTCTGCCATTTGGCTTGCTTGGGATGGATTGCTTCATTTTGTGGTTTTTCAAGGACTCGCAGAAGACATAGGAAATCTGGAGTCTTGCCAAAATTCTATTGTAATAACTAACTAGTGGCATTTGTCATGTTTCGTGTAAGTCGATAGAATGCAGCAGTCGAGCTAGGAACGAGGTGGACTCGGTGCTGCTTGATACAACTAAATTGAAATGAGAACACAGAATTCGAAATCGATAAAATAACCCACATCTAGTGGCGTTCTTATTAGGAGGTCGTGAGCCTGCATGTTGCACGTCGTGTCTGAATCTTAATCTACCCATTACCCTACTCGGGTTTGAGAACTTGGTTCATGCAAACGCCGCGTCAACCAAAATCGGATCACCACCCCCAAAACACAGACTATCAACCTTTGCTGACATCCCCTCCGGACTCAAAGGTATCCTTTTAGCACATACACTACTCTACATTTCGAACATGCGTAGTTCAATCCTTGGAGCTACCCTTCTGATCGGCTTCCCCTTCGCCCTTTTGTGGGTCCTCTTTAGGGTCCTCGGCTTGCGTCTTCTTGCTGGACGTCGTGGAAGAACTGGTAGCGGCCTCAGGAACGGGTCGCCATACCGTCTCCTTGGACTCGTCCTGGCCCTCCTTCTTCTCGTCCGGCTTGGTTTCTGACTCGGCAGCGTTGTCGCCGGACGGCGGGAGAGCGTCCTGCCCGCTCTGCGACGCCTTGTCCGCAGCGCTGGGATCTGTTGCACCTTTGGGTGCGTCGTCTTCGGGCTTCTTTTCCTCCTCCTCCTCCTCCTCCTGCTTCTGCTTCTCCGGTCCGGACGATGCCTTGTCGCTGTCGCCTTCCTTTTCGTGGCGTGCCTCGATCGCGGCGTCCGCTGCCTTCGGCCCGTGCCCGGCGCGAGAGGTCTTCGGGCTTGACGACATTAGGAAGGCGAGGCCTACTACTGTGAATCCCACGGAGCTTATGAGCCTGCGGGTTGGAGGCTGTGTTAGCTTGCTGGCGCATTGTCTGATGCTGCTCTCGCGCGTGTTTGTCCGTCGGGAGTCTCGGAGCTACTGGCCTGGCCTGGCCCAGACTTGGGGTTTCGGCGAGATGAAGTGGTGATGGCTGCTTACCAGGGCATATCGCTCGACTTCTGCACCGCGCCGTGCGCGCGAGCATAGCCTCTTCTCGGGATCGGCGCTAGACGCGCTGATGTGGCTTGTCTCCTTGTCAGAGCCCAGAGCATGGAGGCCCGTTGGGCGAAGATTCTACTGGCGGATGACATGGTGCTTGGGTGAAGGATTTCGAGCTTGGGGGTTGAGGGAGAAGGATGCTGGATGTGCTGTTAGACGGCGTCTTTTTATCTCGTCGTTGTTGTCTCTCTCTCCCTCCATTTCAACTTTCTAGCATCCGGGCTTGCTTACGAGATTGGTACAACACAGTAGGTCAAGATTAGAATTAGGTAGAGAATTCGGTCAATTAGATCGCGTATATGGGATCGGTATGAAGATGAATGGAAGCTAATACTTGGTGCAATTGAGCTGTGAAAACAACGCAGGTTGCCTACTGTACATATCTAATAGCCAGTCGGATGTTGGTATACAGATTAATTAAGGTACCAGAGGTGGTGACGCCATAGGTCCGGAGTAAGCTATAGTGGGGTTTCTTTTCTTCTTTGCCTACCTACCTAGGGAGTCCTGTTGTAGACTGTTATAGTTGGTTCATATGATCCTTGTGTATTCCTGTGTATTTTGTAGTTGTAGTAGAAATAGAGCTCCTACTGTGAATATTATATACAAATAGCTACTTATAGTAAGTACTAACTAGTATAGGTTAAGTAATAAGTGCCGGCCCTTAAAAATAACAATGTTTTTATTATTTTTTTTTAATAATCTTAAATATATAAGAATATCTTTATTATTTTAATTTTTGTTTACAAATACTATTTTTTTTATAACTTTTTTTTTATTTATTATTATTATAGCAGGTTTTCTACGTTTATAATTTATAATAAACTTTTTAAATTCTTCGCTTAATTTATTTATAATAAGCTAAATATTATATTTATATTTTAAACTAATATATTTTATTAAGTATTTATATTTATTATAATTTTTATTTATAATATATTTTATATATATTTTAAAATATATTTCTTTAAAATAAAAAAGGAATTAATTAAATATATTAAGTAGCAGTGCTAACTTAAAGTAGTTTATAAAAATAATATTATAAATTTAAAAATAGTTAAAAAATTTAAAACAATAAACAGAGCAGCTAATATACTTTTATATTAAAAAAAGTTCCGCTTATTATTAACTAAGCTTTTTTTTTAATATAGCTGTTTTAAAAATATTATATTTTTTATATAAATAAAAAAATATTTAATTACTAACTTTAAAGAATATAAATTTATATTAAAAATTAAAATATTTTTTTATAGTTATAGCAAATAAAATTATAATATTATAAATTTTAATACGCGCGGTTAGAAAAATATATAAAAATTAATTTTTTTTTTATTCTGCGGTAAAAAACTCTACTAATAAGTTTAATAAAAATCTAAAAACTGTTTTATTAAAACTAATATATATAAATAAAGCCTAAATATTATTCAGTTTAAATTATAAATAAAATAAGGCGTTTAGTTAATTTTATAAATTATTTAAAATATAAAAATAATATTAAAAAATTAATTTTATTATTTAAATAAATTATTTTATTTACCTGTTTATAGCTAGATAATATACCGCTATATATAAAAAATTAATATTTAAATAAGTTTATATTTATAATTATATTTAAAATAAAAACTTAACGTTTTAATTATTTAATATAATTTTAAAAATTTTTTAATTTATAAATAAAAATT
>MU384164.1:0-20295 GCA_022495065.1 Xylaria telfairii | reverse complement strand
TTTTTTTATATTTTATTTATAAAATATTTATTATTTTTAGTTTTAAATAAAAAATATAATTATAAAATTATAATATTATTTAATTTAATTAAATATTTTAATTAATAAAGTTTTAATTTAATTAAAAATTTTAATAGGTTTTAATATATGTTAGCCTTTAAGTTAGTATTTATTAATAATATTTGTTAAAATTATTATATTAAAAATTTAATAGAAATTTATACCTGAGTGTTAGCTATATTTTTTAATTATTTATTCTAGTTATTTAATTTAAAAAATAAAATAGATATCTAGGCCTTTAAAAAATTAAGCGTTAAATTTATTCTGCTAAATAAAATATTTAAGTTTTTTTTTAAACTTAAAGATTTAGGCCCCTGGGGCTATTTTATTAAATACTACGAATAAAAACGTTTTTAAATGCTGTTTAGAAATAAATAATTATAATAAATTAACTTAAATAACCTAAAAGCTTTAGATTATTTTTATTTTTTTAAGTTTTTTTAGAATAATTTCTAAGTTGTTAAAAGTTACTAATAAAATTAATAGTTTATATAAAAAAACTATTTTTTTTTTTTTTATTTTATTATATAAATATAAAATCTATAGTTAAATAGTAAGCTTAAAATATATATTATAGTTTTATTTATTTATTTATTATAAATAGCCTGAATTATTTATATATAAGTATAAAAACTATAAAAAAAAGTTTTATTTTTAATTTATGCTATAGGTTTATATTAATTATAATTATTTAAAAAAAAAAAGGTTTAATATATATAAAATATACAGCTGCGATTATTTTTTTTAATTATTTTTTTAATAATATATTAAGAACTGCTATAGACTTTAAAACTAGTATATATTTATAGGTTGTATTTTAAAAAAAATATATTTAGAAAAAAGCTTTAAAAAGTATATTAAGGACTGTTATAGACTTTAAAACTAGTATATATTTATAGGTTATATTTTAAAAAAAATATATTTAAAAAAAAGCTTTAAAAAGTATATTAAGGCCTGTTATAAACCTTAGAACTAGTGTATATTTATAAGTTATATTTTAAAAAGAATATATTTAGAAAAAAGCTTTAAATAGTATATTGAGGCCTGTTATAGATTTTAAAACTAATATATATTTATAGGTTATATTTTAAAAAAAATATATTTAAAAAAAAACTTTAAATAGTATATTAAGGACTGTTATAAATTTTAGAACTAGTATATATTTATAGGTTGTATTTTAAAAAAAATATATTTAGAAAAAAGTTTTAAAAAATATATTAAGAATTGCTATAGATTTTAAAACTAGTATATATTTGTAGATTATATTTTAAAAATAATGTATTTAGAAAGAAGCTTTAGATAGTATATTAAAAACTGCTATATTTTTAAATTTAATAAACCCGGGCTAAATATTTTAGTTTTTTAACTGAAATAGCTCTTTAAATAAATTTTTATAATTATATTTATATTTAAAAACTATTTATTTTTGTTTTTTGTTTTATTACTGCTTATAAATTTAATTATACGCTTAAGTAATATTTAAAAAAAGTTTGTTTATTTAATTTTATTAATAATAATATATATTTTATTAGGCAGTTAATTGCTTAATAATTAAATAAGCATTTTTATATTAATTAGGTTTGTAATCGAGATAATTTTTAAGTTGTACCGCTGTTATTTTTTAAGCAGTTTTATTAATTTTAACGTTGGAGTTCTTATAAATAACAGCTATTAAAATTATAGCAGGTTTTAAATATGTAGGTTTTATATATATACTTTAGAACTAACTCTTAAAACATATCTTAAGAGCTAAAACAGCCCTGAAATAAGAAATTATTAACTCTAGAGGATGGGCTGTTTAATTTTATTTTCGTCCTTGTTAATTAAGAAGGCTTGTTAAATGTTTAATTTTATTTTCGTCCTTGTTAATTAAGAAGGAGTAGAAAATAATAATAAAGAGTTTTATTTAGACTCTTGTCAGGGAATCCTACAGAAAATCCCGGCAACCAGGGTATTAGGTACGGGCTTATGGCTCGTACTTTATATACTAGTAGTATAATTCTTACAGCAGTTTCTCTCCTCGTGGAATAGCAATAGACCAGTACTGAAACACTACCAAGAGGAACTGTGATAGGATGCCATGTGAGTCTAGCCTCTGCACGCGCTATGAACTATTTCTATTTAGGTTGCAAACTCAAATTTACGCCCATTTATACTATTGACGATGTCAGTGAAGGCGGCAAGGTTAGGTGATACGCAAAATTTGGTGACAAAGTGTGAAGGAAAAATGGGTCATGCAGATCTAGTCAATCCGATGAGAAGGGTAGGTTAACGAGAACCTTCACATAAAGTCCAGGACGGCAGCAAGTTTTGACGGACAGAAAGGTCACGCTTCTCATTTCAACTAGCCCGTAGGGCAGCTATTACTGTTACTCTGTGCTCCTCTCCCCGTACCTCTTCAAATCCTCCATCCTACGACTCCCATTATTGGTCCACCCTCCTCACTCTCCTCCAAGCATCGTCGATTCTTCCTGGCTTCGATATCATCCTTGTTCAAGGCTCTAGCCCAGACTTCGACCATGACCTCTTCTTGCCCTTTCCCTTGTCCTTGTTGTGAGACTCAATAGCAATGTTTTCCTCGTCGCGTTCGGGTTCTGGGGATCGGACACGCCTTCGCTTTGTTGTAGGCTCATTTGAGCCCGGGGGATCAAGTGTCTTGGCCTGCATTACTCGAGAGCCTCCATCTGAATTAAGACTTTTCGGGACTGTAGTGAGACCGGATAGAGATTCCTCGGATTCTTTGGGGACTTCTAGAGGAAGTTCCATGAGAGCCACATTGTGGCGGATACCATTCATACCAGCACAGATCATGTACCAGCACTCTTTCGTCAAGCACTCGGCTTCGAAACCGAATACCTTGCCAGCTTCTCGTATCAACTCTCTCACGAAAGGTTGTGTCTCATCCAAAAGTTCCTTGTAGTCATCCCAGGAACTCCTCTTGAATAGCGTTGTAAAAGGGGTCAAAACATAATTGCCGACGTATCTAATGATATTCTCCACGGTTGGCAATTCATCACGCTGCATTTGAGCGGCGAGACCCATGAAGATGCTGCCGAATAGCTCCAATTCCGAAGAACTATAGAGACCGGCCATCCTTTCTCTCTTGCCAAGAGCTGCCTTGAAGATGTCGACATATGCTACTGCGTTTTTCCAGGGAGCGTTGCGGACAGACTTATTAACGGAGATGTCAGCGAGATGACATCGAAGTGTCTTGTTTTATCAATCTTGAACTTACATCTTGCTCTTCCTGGGGAATCTGTGACGTGCTCGGGCCTATCTTCTGTGACGTACTCCTCTCAATCTGGGCCGTGGGTTTACCACCTTTAGTCTGGGGAGCCGGGTCTTTTGCTGCGTTCCGCTTAGTGATATTGGGGTGTTTTGAACTACCTTCTTGCATCCTATCCACACCAATGAGTTTAATTTTGCCCTGAAACATCGCTCTCCCGACATCCTGCTGAAGTGCCCAGTCGACTTTCTGGAGAACTCCTATTCGCGAGCTTTCCATATGGTGACGTGTCCGGATGAAGGGGATGATGGGTACTATTTCACCCTTCTGAGCGATGCAACGAACCCAGTCCAAAAGGACGTCAAAGGCGCGGAGCCCATATTCAAGATCAATTTCGGCGGGACGCGGTTGCCCGCGCCATTTCGCTGGTAGGATTTGGATCTTGCTTGGCCTGGGTGGCTTAGTAGACTTGGGCGCAAAATATAGATCAACGTTGAGCCAAGCCTCAATATCGGTCTTGATGGGCAAAAGGTAGAGTCTTGGATCCATACTATCAGGCAAGGGAATCTCACCTGGTCCTACACCCGGCATACATGGCATGGGGCTGCCATCGGGCCTTTCCCATGGACCAAAGGGACACCTTGCCGGGAGCTTGGTGTTGGTGTTGGAGATGGTTGTCCGGGTGACGGTAGGCCCCGAACTGAGATCAAGTCTTGACGCCTGAGGAAGCGCTGGAGAATCTAGCGGAGGAATGACCACATCCTTTCCCTTATTCTTCTCCAGTGCCTTTAGGATGGATTGTAGCTCTGGGTTCTTGTCCAGATCCATCTTCTTCAAAAGCTTGATAGCCTCGTCTATACCATCTTGTTTCCCCTCTTCTACAGATATACCTGCTGCCGTACTCCGCGGCCCCTGGGTTTTTGATACAGCCTGGGGCTTAGGAGCTGCCTTGTAGTTTGACGGTCCTGCGGCCGCCTTGGGAACAAGATCGGGAACAGCCGTGGGAGCCGTTTTGGGAGCTGGTTTGGGGGGCGTAGTTCGTTTTGGCCGAGACACGATAACTGGATCAACCCCGAAATATGGCTCGTCGTCGGACAATTCTGGGGCGGGCTTGGGAGCTGGCTTAGGAGCTTTCACCACGGGAACGACTGGCACTACGACCGGCTTGGTGGCGGGCGTGGGACCGGGCTTCGGTTTCGGTGGTGAGGAGACCTTGGAGATCTCAGGAGTCACAACCTCCACCTTATCTGTGGCGGGTTTGCCACCCCGGTTTGTCCTGAACATGGTCAGAGCAGCCTTGGTATCAGTATATGCAATTTTCATCGCATCCTTCATCACGCTGATCTCCATCTCCTCTTCTGTGCCAAACGAGGGTGTGTCGGTGATAACCTCAACCCACGGGAGCGGGGTATTTTTGACTAAAGAACATATATATTAGCTATTTCCGCACTAAGAGGAGATATACCAAATAAATAAAACTCACAAAAAAACTCCCAGGCTCTCCTGCAAATGCATTGCTGCATTGCCTTGACACTCCTTAACCCAACGATTGGGTACAGCTCCTCCGCCTTTCGGATTTCCTCATATATGATAGTCGGAAACCACTTTCGCCATATAGTGGGCGCATCTCTCTTAGTCTTGGTCAGCTGGGCCGTGATCATCATGCAGGCCCGACCAAACTCAAAATCCTCCATCGTGGATTGATCAGTCATTTTACCTGAGTGATAAAATGAATGAAGAAAACACTTGAAAACACACAAAAACAACAATAATGAGACACTTTTTGATGCTCCTTTGGTATCGGAGGCGAAAAATTGCGTTATTGTGTTGCGTTTTTGTTGTGGCTATGGTTGTGAGCAGGTGGTGGCAAGGTCGCGCAAACTGAAGAATATTTCACAAGTACGTACCTATGTCACTTCAGAAGAATGAGCAACTGCCAACATTTGAAACTAGATAGGTACCTATGTACTTCTAGAACTACCTAGGTACCCTCTATGGCCTATTTAGAGGTGTTAGAGCTTTAGTATTGTCAGGGTCTCTGTGGCAGGGGCATGTAATGACTTCTATTGTTGCGCAGAGGCTTTTAATCTGATGATGCCACGCGACTTACGTCATACATACATGCACTTTGGTTGAGTATGTGATCAATTATAGTGACATGCATCAAAAGTTTCTCCTGGAAACACGCTTGATATTCTACGCCCAAGGCGCTGTCTTTAATTGTCACCTAGTTCTTCCGTGTAGGTAACTGGGTAGCTACTCAGTTTTCTAAGTCAGAGCCAGGAAGTCTTCCACGTACATACTAGAGCCTCTATCGCAACAACAAAATACAATTATGAAAGGCATTGGCACAAGGGAAGAAATGAGCTTGTAATTGGCTTTGAAGATTTGATGTAAACGCGAGCGAGATGATGCTTTCCTTTGCTGTAAACCGTAAGAGAGATCAAAGTCGAATTTCTCTTTTGACAGCAGATATGTCAGGGTTAACGAGCTCACCTAATCTTAAACCGACTCAAGAATAGAGCGTCTATTCATATCAACGACAGAGAGACGTTTGGCATCAGAACTTAGGTATGACTTGTTTAAAGCTAGAGCTAAGTGTAGGCGTAGGCTGCCGGAGGGGTTTAACCACATTACAAAGTTGTGCACATTAGGGTCATATGAGCTGTGTCACGGAACGCTGCGGATTAACCCCGGGGACCGGGGGCATCGGGAACGGACCCATAGCCCGTGTATATATATACTAGCTAGATAATCTTCAGCCTAAGAATAGGGGTTTTCCCTCCTTCGTGCAATATCAATAAGTCAACACTGGCCGTACCAGCAGTTAGAACTGTGATAAGCTGTTCTCATTCTTGTCGTCACACAGAAAGACGGTGCTGCGTATTATTAATATCACTCTACAAGTGTGGCGCTTTGCGCAAGTCTTCGGCTTTTAGATCGACTAGGTCCCCCTGATCTTTCGTAGCATGATAGACTCCTCAGTCTAGCTAACCTGTTATTTATCGCGTCCTCGAGAAGAAACATAGTGTCATGAACCCTGTACTTGAGATGGGCAATAGGCTTTTGTTGGGCAAAGGTCTCGGAAACGTCTTTACGGAGCTACTCTGATAAGATACAGGACTCTTTGCGGTGCTGCCTGCGTGTGCCATGCGGCGGATGGCAAGGCTACCCATGCATGGAATATAAGGTGCAACATTGGGGGTAGGGGATTGAAAGTAGTCGCTCACTCATTCTAAGGGTCAGTATTTCTTTCTTTTTCATAGTTTCGAATAAGAAGTATATAATAACCTTCTTGTTGCGCCCGTTTTGTCGATAGCCCTTACTCTAATTATCTCACTATTGTTCTTGGCCATCACCTCCTTTGAGTAAGGAAATCATATCCACTAAGATAGCATAGTAACGATTAAATCATATATGCATAAGATGTGTTTTAATAGCATTAAAACCTAGTGAGCTACATTACGCTATGAAGACACCCTTACGGTATTGGTCTGAATAGGGAGGGAATTATCGCATTACTATATTGGTGGTACCATTGAGATGTAGATTATTTTGCTCAATAATATCAGGTCATTATTCTATGCTCCAGGTAAAAGAAAACTGCCGTGTTAGTTAATAAGTATTATCCAACAGTATTGTGCTCGCGCTGCAAAAACTTCACGAAGTGGTCCGTTCTTATTTGCCGCAGGCATTCCGAGTTTATGACTTACGTAGCCCATGCCCGAGTCATGCGAATCATAGTAGTTCTGGCGGTCCGACCTAATATCCGCCATATATAACGTCTGAGCGCCAAGGTGTGACCTGATGTTTCGTATTGCTGGCCGATATTACTATCCCGGGAGAATCCAATGTTCTGCTAAAATTGGTGGTTCCGCGTTCGTTTTCTCCAATCAAGAGTCGATCTCGCCGCCTATTTAGCCCAAACCGGATTCCCTCGTGGCTCTCATTTCTTCCCGGCAAATATCGATTGTTCTTATTGTCCGTCAAAACAAGCACGATCAGCATGAGGAGCCAATCACACCTGACCCAAATCAATCACCCAAGGTGAGGCTTCAACTCCCGAAGCAAGGCTTATCCACTTTCTTTGCTTCATATTAAGTTGTTAGGTAAGGTTATGATGCGGGCGGGTTACTCCGCATGTCCGCCGTATGCCGTTCCCCAGATTCCGAGCTTTCGCACACTGCCGTCTTGCCATGTCAGCATGAAGAAATTTGTCTTGGCGTATAAGGAGGCGACTCCGTCCCCTTCGCCGATAAATCTATGATTGACCTCGGAGATTCGATACCAAGTCTCTGTTTCCCAGGGGCTGCCAAGAAAGCCGTTTCTAGGACATGATGATTTTTGTCAAGCGGGTTCTGTCGTACGCCCTACTGGCCGTGTCCTTTCAAGGACTGGCCTTGGGACAGACATACAGTCAAGCCGATATTATCTCTGGCAAAGCTCTTCAAGAAATGGGCAAGACTGCCTATGATACTGCATTGAAACGTCTCGAAGGATCAACGTCGAATTGTACGAAAGATACTGTTCACGTAAGGAAAGAATGGTAAAGTGGGACATGTATGGTCATTATCAGATTCAAACACTCACCATTGGTCATAGGAGACGCATACCAGGCCCCGAGAGAATAGCTTTCGTGAAGGCAGTTGAGTGCCTCATGGAAAAGCCAAACATTTACCCAAATGTTACTGGTCCTAAGTACGTAGATAGCTCCTGCCCACAACAACAACCCTGCACCAATCTAACGGCGTGTCACTTCGCAGGTCGATGTTTGATAGCTTTGGAGTGCTTCACTACCACTTAACGCCATACGTTCATAACTCAGTACGTAGACTGGAAACATAACCACGATATAGGTGTTAACGCGATTCAAGGCCTACTTCCTCCTCTTTCACCGCCTCTACATCTGGACATACGAGCAGAAGCTGCGAGATATGTGCGGCTACCAAGGCACATTCCCATACTGGGAATGGGGTCTGGACGCCGGCGGTGTCGAGAAGTCGCCGCTCTTTGACGGCTCCGAGACATCAATGGGCTCGAACGGCGCTAAGGTGAACAACACTGGAGGAGGCGGCGGTGGATTCCCGGGCGGTGGATTCCCAGGTGGTGGATTCGGCGGCGGCTCGGGTGGTGGCTGTGTGACAGCCGGGCCCTTCAAAAACTATACCGTCAACTTTGGTCCCAACACGGCTCGTAATCCTCTTGCGCCGAACCCGCGATGCCTGAAGCGTGATCTCAATACCCAACTGTGTGCCACCTACGCTTCTATCAAGAACACTACCGAGACGATTCTCGAGGGCAAGGATATTGAGACATTCCAGGCGAATATTCAGGGGGATTTCCGCTTCCCGCTAGCGCGAAAATGGGGGTTTGCCGTGCATGGAGGTGGCCATTTCACGATTGGTGGGGTTCTCTCTTTCGAAGAAAAGGGGAAGCGAATGCTAATGATTCTTTGCAGCCGGTGACCCTGGTGGTGATTTCTACTTCTCGCCCCTCGAACCTGTCTTCTACCTGCACCACGGTCAGATCGATAGGATGTATTTCATTTGGCAGAATCTCGACTGGGCCAAGCGACAGGTAAGCTCGCTCCTTGAGCTAGACTTGACTATCCGTTAACATCGAGCAGACCATGGCCGGGACCATCACGATGATGAACCAGCCCCCGAGCCGGAACGGGACGCTCGACGACGTGCTGGATATTAGCCCGGTCGGGTCATCTTTCAAATTCCGCGAACTTCTGGACACGGCCGGAGACTCACCTTTCTGTTTCGTCTATGAATGAGCTAGCCTCGCTCCGTTAACTGAAGCGGCTTCTATTGATAGGTATACGTTCAGTGCATTTGATTAATCTTCAAGTAGTAGATGTGGGAATTGGCTGTTCTTCACCCCTATTTTATAGGAGGACTGTGAATACATCTCTTCAAGCGTCTACTATACGTTTTCGACTGGTAATAGACAGACTGCTTGGCGGATCAGCTTCATCGTGAGTCATTTGATCTGACGTCACGAGTAGCCATGGGTTGCAGTAGGAAGGACGCTGAAAATAAAGTTTCATGAAACTATGAATGTCTATTTTGCCTTTTAAGCCACGCTATAGCATACGATAGATTATCAGGCTACTTGCTGGCCTTACCTAGAAACCTCGATTTCTAACTAGCCCCTTCCCCGTCCCGATAGCAGTATCAAGTCCAGGGAGGAACCTCCCCATTCCAAGTCCGCAGTGGCGGAAATTCAGGGACCCAGTCAAGAGTCCCGAACCTTATTGATTACCTAGATCCAAGGTGGGCACAGCCTCGCATAATGGAAAGTTAATGTTCAGGTCACGCATTGAATGCTATTAATGATATAATGAGTGAATACGTAACCTCGTCCCAGAAGGTGCAAGCACCATGAACTAAACCAATACGCTCTAGAATTCCCTCGACAATCTTTCTTATTCATCGGAGATTTCCCAACAGCTACACATTTCAACCTGGTCAAATTATAATTAAAAGAAACTACAACATACACATCACAATGCCGAAACACAAGACCAGCATCTCCTATCTCCTCAGCCTCGCCATCCCCTTGGCCAGCGCCATACCATCAGCAGGACACAGCGGTTCAGACAACACTACCAGCGCGCTCACAGGTCTCAGCCGGGTGCACAACGCCACAATCCCAGTCGTGCACGAAATCAAGATCCACGGCGCGCCCTCTCGCGAGCACAAGATCGCGCACCACGATGTCCTGGCACACGAGGACGCCCATAACGCTTTGAACAAAAACCACGACGCCACAAATAAGGACCGCGATACCGCAGACAAGACGCATGGATTCTCACACCAGCGCGTAGCCACGGGTAGCTCCACCAAGAAGAGACGCGGCCACACCGATTCCCAGGGCGTCACGTACGACGACAACGGCGCCGTGACGAACATCCCCCTTGGCGCCGCAACCCCCATCTACATGCCCTTCGGCGGCGTCTACGACGTGCCGGGATGGAACACATGGAGCACGGCGAGCGCGCTTGATGGGGATGTCGTCATGGGGCGGGCGATGGCGTTGTCGGTTGCGACGACCCTGACCGTGTACTGGATATTGTAGGGGCTTACTGAAAGATGGAAAGGGTGAGGGGGAATGGGTATATGATGAGGTCCGGTGCATGAGTCTAAGCTTGTTTGGTGGAAGACAACATGCTATGCTTTTTTATTGAGGAGAGCAGGGTCAATATTCCATACTGAAAGTCAGCAGCTCTAAACTTGTGCCAAGCATTTTGTTCCTCTCCCGTTCCTCTCCCACTCGATTATCTTACGTGCGATACACAATTCAACACCGACTTGCGGATGGCAGGTATCCTATAGCTAAATAGATTATATGGCGCACGTGGCGAGCATAGATGCGAGATATAGGGCAAGGTATGTGGCGAGGTATCTGAATTTTATACAATTGAGTTGCATGATTTACCATTCAGAAACCTCGCCGGGCTTTGGGCGTTGTACGCGGATGACCTTGTCGCAGTTGAGCAGACATTGTGGGTCGAGCGCTTGCTTGATCTGTTGAAGAGCATCCTGTCAGCGTTTTCCTCGAAGTATAAGGATTGAGATAACCTACCTTTCTCATTAAGTCTACAGTAGTCTCGCCTAGCTCGTGTGGGAGGTAGTCACGTTTGACTAGCCCAACACCGTGCTCACCCTAGTTGGTGTCAACACTGATCTCGGCGGTGAGCAGAATAAAACTTACGGTCACAGTCCCCTCCAGCTCAACTGCCCGCTTCACCATGCGATGTACCAATTCTTCCGCATCATGTCGTTGTTTCTCATTCGAGAGAAGAATGACTAGCGTGGTTAGTATATTTGCCCGGCATGGTGCATGTTTGACACATACTGTGGAAGTTTCCGTCACCAACGTGGCCGACAATTGTGCCATACATGCCACTCTTTTTCATATCGTCCTTGGTCTCTTCAATGAGCTCAGGTAACCTGCTCATGGGTACTGCGACGTCCCCAGTCCAGACCTTGTCGCCGGGTTTTGCAACAGCCAACGTGCTCCAAAGGGCCTCTTTACGGGCACTCCAAAGCTCGGTTTGCTCTTGTTCAGATTTGGCGAATTCGAACTTGACGCTACCGGATTGCTTGGCGAGGTCTTTCACAATACTTATTTGCTCCTTGACACCACGTTCGGTCCCAGAAAACTTAAAGAATATCGTGGGCGCTTCTGTCCAGGTCTTCGATGTCATACCGGCTATATTGATACACTTCATTTGTTCGTCGTCAAGAATCTCAACTGCTGCAACAGGTATGCCCTGACCAACCACCTTGTAAACGCAGTCAGCTGCCTGTCGGATAGTGCCGAAGCTGCAGACAGCAACACTAGTATTGGTGGGTTTAGTTGTGAGCTTAAGAGTAGCCTCGGTGATTAGCCCTAGTGTCCCTTCGCTTCCAATGAAGAGCTTAGTCAAGTCATAACCTGCTGAACTCTTGCGTGGCCGTTGTCTCGTCTTGATTACGGTTCCATCCGCCAGGACGACGGTGAGAGAGAGAACCCATTCTCGCATGGTACCGTATCGATAAGCATTCGTACCGCTGCATCCAGTACCAATCATGCCACCGATTTGCGCACCTGGGCCCGGGTCCGGAGGGAAGAAAAGGTTGTCCTTGGCGAGTTCCTCATTCAGATGTTCCCAGCCTACTGCAGGTTGAACGACAACATCCATGTCTTCCTTGTGTAGATGGATGATCTTGTCCATCCTTCTGAAGTCGACGCAGATCCCCCCTCGCGTCGGTGTGAAGTGTCCCTCTAAGCTGGTGCCTCCGCTGTAGCCAACTACAGGTATCCGGCGCGCATGGCAGATCTTCATTATCTTGCTAACATCATCGGTGGAACCGGGATAGACAACCATGAACGGCTTCTGGGACTCCTCGTTACGGTAACTCGACCAGTCCGAATTGGCGTGCATGTGCAGATCATCTTCGACGGTGCTGACATTCTCCTTGCCAACGATAGCGGCAAAATCAGACCACGCTGCTTCGAGGTTCGCCTTGTCGTTGTTGTGTTTCAGCTCACGAGTAAAGGCGAGAGGGAGTGTCGAGGTAGGGTCCAAGTCGCGAGGCGATTTCGTGCCCAGATAATACGAGAAACCGGTAGCGAAGAGAACAACTGGCGGGACTCGTAGTTAGCTTCACTCAAGAATAGCTTTATAGAGGAGAAAAGAGGCATACCGAAAGTTGTAGCCCATCTTCGTGTGCCTACCGACTCCAGCCTTTGCTTTGCAAACTTCTCACGCTCTGCCTTTTCGCGGGCGATACGAGAGCTGATGCTTTCCAACATCTGGCCCTGGAACGACGGTTCCGCCGATTCCTTCCGATCCTTCTTGTCCGAGTAGGCTCGGGCAGCCCGGCTGCTTGCGACGCATGGTAACACGGTTCGACGCAGACTCTGCATCGCCGGCGTGCGAAGCCCGGCCTGGGCTACGCGGGTCGCGAGAGCGGACATTTTGTGAAGGTAATTGCCTAGCACGGGAGCACGGGCGAGAGCAATTGCTAGATCATGCTGATCGTGCGGTCGCTCTCTCTCGGGTAGCCAAGCGCGGCCGAGCGGGGAGGTGAGATCTAGGCGGGGGTATAGGTCGGGGAAGCTTGAAGCTGGACAAGACCTCGGGTACCGTTTCGCGATGCGATAACGATCCCTTCAGCACACCGGTACTTGGGTACTTACTCACCGACATGTAAATATGCATACATAAGGTGGATTGCCCTAACCCGTGTACACCTAACGGGACTTCTATTATGCATAAAAGGATAACGGCGATGCATAATCCACCACTAACTGATTAAATAGCGGAGCTCAACTGCGCAATCGACGTCTGGGTGTAACATGGAGATATGTCGTAGCACCTGACGGTGACCTACTGTATCTGGATGCATCAACTTAGCATATTAATATCAATATTCAAGTCGATCTTGAGACATAGAAGTTTGACCTAAAGATATGGCTAAGCTATTTACACTACTGTATTTGTATCATCTAAATTCTCCGGGCCGTGCGCACGCACACGATAATGTATCTATAGTAAGTCCTGGCCGCTTACACTATCTAGATTAAGTGATGCGGTTTACTTAGATCGTCTTCACGGGAGTCTCTTTCTAGTATAGTCCACAGAAGGCCCGGGTTACATGCCGAGACCATGATTGCGGGGCTATTATGGGGCGTATCATCAACGTGGTGTTTATTTCATTGATCGACCACCATCCCAACCATCTGCAAATTGCGAAATACGCAACGATAGCTCCAGACCTTGCAGAATACGCACAATACCGTATCTCCCCACCGTGTATGGGGTACGCATAAGATATCTCTCCAGCTTGTGGGGCAAGCCGAATTTGCTTCGCCCAATTATATAAGCTGGCTGCGGGAAGTGGACCTGTGATAACTCGGAACTCCTAGGAGACAACCTTACAAGGTTGATTGGAGACGGTAGAACACCGAAGCGAGAATAGTACACTTTCTCGCCGGGGATAGAGTGAATGTATACTGCAATTTATATGAGAAAGCTGTTGTATATCCTTTGTCCTATGACGATAATGCTGCATACCTAGCTAGTGTGACTGGCTAGGTGAGCATTATACATGGAGGACGAGAATCACTGCTTTCCTTCAAGCCCATACTTTTTATTATCCAAGTGGGGTTATCTTGTGATAATCAAACACTGGAAAGAATAAGTTGATAGAATGTTGTTCATCGGTGTTGGTTATATCCGTCTGGGCGGCATAGTGGTCGCCACATGGCATTGGATTGGGGACATAATGGTCCTGGTTCATGCAGCACAACTGATGCCATAGGTGATCATATATGAATCATAGTTGCAGCAAGAGACCCGATCGGGCTCTTAACCATGTCCGACGGCCGGTAGTGAAATTCCGGGTTGCTAAATGCTTGACTTTGACATGAGTACAAGTTGGGCCTGGTGCCAGCACGCCGCAGACTTCATGAAACTCCCATATTTACGCCTCTCCTCTACATCCGATTAAATTGGAATTCGTTCGCAAAGAGATCGGGTCGAGATGTTTTCACTTCCCTTAACCGCGGGGTTCTCTCTCCCCACCAATGTCCAGGTGCAGCAATGTCTGCTTCTCGTCGTCGCGCTGGTTACAGTATCTCTGGTCCATACGGCTTGGAGCAATCACACCCGAAAAAGGCCTCCAGTTATCAACCCACCGAAGGCGTTCGATTTCACAGGCGGATCAACCACAGTTGATTTCCTTCAACGAAGCTATGAGATAATCAACGATACCTCGAGAGCAAGCTCTGATCGTCCGTACACTCTCAACTCGGATGCTGGGCCTTTGATCGTACTTCCTCCGAGCTTTGCCGAAGAGATAAAGAACAACCCATACCTAAACTTCACGAAATTTGTTGAAGATGTCTGTTGTCACTTACGTGATGTGTGTTGATAAGTGCTAATGATCAGCTAGGACTTTCACGGCTCTACTCCTGGGTTCGAGACTTTCAAAGCCGACGCCGCCGTTGGCATTCTTGCAAGAGTAGCAAAGAAGCAGTTGACTAAGTTCCTAAGTACTTTAAGCCGTCGAAGTTTATGTTTTGCCCCCTTAGTATTTGATCCATTAACTCCCTTGTAGATAAGATTACTAAACCCCTCAGCAAGGAAGCTGCCTTTTCTCTACAGACTCTCCTTGGTGACTCTCCAGGTAAGGAGCATTGCCAAGTCAGTGTAATTATGTAGGTTTGGCGCTGATAAAAGTGCTACAGAATGGAACGAGTTCGCCATCCCAGCCTTGAGCGTCTCGCTAGTGGCCCGACTATCATCGCGCGTGTTCCTAGGCGAAAAGCTGTGCCGCGACCCTGCATGGCTAGATATCACGACCCAACATCCTGTGAATGCATTCATCGCGGCTAATAAACTACGGCTGTATCCAAAAGTCCTGCGACCCATTGTGCATTGGTTCATGCCGGAATGCCAACTCCTCCGCCGTCAATATGCGCAAGCGTGCGCTTTCATCCAGCCGGTAATTGATCAACGATTGGAGGAGAAGCGCAAGGCACTAGAAGCAGGGCTACCAGCTCCGACATATGATGATGCTATCGACTGGGCCCAGGAAGAGTCGAAGCAAACCCCATGGGACCCGGCTACATTCCAACTCGCCATGGCAGACGCTGCTATTCATACCACGAGTGACCTTATCTCACAGACAATTGTCGAGCTCTTAACTCACCCAGAATACGTACAACCTCTTAGAGACGAGGCCGTAGAGGTTCTTCGAATCCACGGATGGACCAAGGCGGGGTTGTACAACCTGAAGCTCATGGACAGTATCCTCAAGGAGACTCAACGAGTAAAGCCGATCACAATGGGTAGGTGGGCGTTCCGATTCTCTCACTAAAGTTAGCCGCGCAACTGACTTTGCCCCTGGTGCAGTTTCCATGCAGCGTGTCGCAGAAGCAGATATCCACTTGTCCGACGGAACCGTCATACGCAAGGGCACCAAGTGCGCCGTCGCCAACACGACACGACTCGACGGAGGGTTATACGAGCAGCCCGAGAAGTTTGACGGGTACCGCTTCCTCAACATGCGCAACGACCCCGGAAAGGAGCACTCGGCGCAATTCGTGACGACCGGCGTCGATTCGCTCGGTTTCGGGCATGGCACTCACGCCTGCCCCGGACGCTTCTTCGCCGCAAACGAGGTCAAGATTGGGCTATGCCACCTCCTCTTGAAGTATGACGTGAAATTAAGCGAAGGCGCCTCTTCGGACGTAACGTGGTACGGTTTCACTTTGAACGTCAATAAGGACGCGAGGGTCAGCGTGCGACGACGCAAAGAGGAGATTGACATTGATAATCTATGAGTTGTAGTGGACTAGGGGCAAACAAATAGCAATCAATAGCTGACATGACCTATCATCTCTCCATATATCACTTCGTGACTTCATAATCTCACCGAGACTAGCTCTACCTTAATTACTTCCTTATTTCTATAGTCTTTTATTGGGGATCTATTCAATCATTTAGCCATTTGTTTGACTTACTGGCGTTACAAGTATATTCGCCGCAGGATATAGTTCCTAGCAGCTTTACATGTAGTTCATGTAAGAGTCATACCATTTACCCCTGGGTAGATACCATTCACAAACATGACCACGTGACACTACATATGCATAGGTGCAAATGGAACACTAGCTTACATCTAGAAGTAACCAAAAATCTCTAAATAAATCTATACCTATTTTCAAAGTAGTTGGAAGAATGAATCGCCCGTCAGCCTCGCAGATTTCCACTCTTCGCTGATGTCAGATAGCCGAACCCGGCGGTCAGCCACGATGTAGTTGAGGTAAGTCTTATATACTAGTTGCTACGGAAAGGACCGGATGACAATGTTCGTATTTTAATCTAGGCTATGAACGTAAGATTGTTTGTCGTCGTGCAGTTTCGAATGCCGAGTGGTCGACATCGTGACATCCACAAGAAAAAAAAATAACGTTGATCGTAGTTCGCCACTTACAAAGTAGCACAATGACACATCGGCAGATGATATGAACATGAATTAAATATAAAATTGCTCATTGGAAGTGTATCTCAGCTCTTCTTGAAAGTTATTCCCTATATTCAGCCGACCGGGAGCAACCGGAACCCACGCCTGCTTATTACAAGTCTTTCCACTTTCTTTACCATCCACACCAGCAAATTAGACCACCATGCCTTACTTCATCCTAGCTTTTATAACTCGCAAGTCGGGGGTAACGCCAGAGCAATTTCGAGACTACTACACCGGCTCCCACCTGCCCATGTTCCGGCAGCTCGTCGGCGCTCACTTCCCGGTACGACACACGCAGCGATACATCCATCGCACTGAGGCCTCGAGCAGTTCCAACACGCGAAGAAACCGGTCGACGCCAGCGAGTGTTCTCGTCGGCAACCAGAGCGACTTCGACTATGACGTGATCGTGACCATAGAATTCGAAGACGCCGCGGCCTTTCAGTCTCATTATGACTTCATCCAGCAGCCCGAGGTCCTGGCCAAGATCAACGAGGATGAAGACCGATTTCTCGACAGGAGTATGACTCGCACCGTTGTCTTGGGGGAGATCATCGAGATGACTGCACATTATACGAGCAGTATACCGGCGAACAACGTCCCTACTCTGATCTGAACATCCCTTTGAGCACGGCGTCGTTTTTCGAGGTGGTGTCATTGCTAGATTGAAACTTGATGATCAGGCTAGGAAAGGTGGCGAAGCTTTGGGATAGCAACGTGAATTGCGAGTGTTTGGTTGTGGGTTTCGTCGTGGGTGCGTTGATGGCTACAGAATGCAGGCATATAAGTAGTACACATATGGTGAAGTGTGACAAGGGCTTATGTAATAAGGGCTTGGAACCGTGTTCTATTCAACTAATAATTCTCTTTGGGTCTAAAGGGTCCATGCCTTCCAAATCCAGTCCTGAATGCAACCTCGACCTACGCCTCATATTTATAGACAGCCGGAAGGCTGGCGCCTCAGGCATCTATCCGATACCCCTCCTTTGGCTGTCTCAGATCCAGTCCGCGATACGAGGCTTCTATGACTCTTACTAGTCCCGTGATACTCGCCGACCAATGGTTGCGGCTCCTTGAGGCTGCGTGTCTTGCCGGGAGGCTGTATGTCTGGACGGAAGGCTGGCAGGCGTAAGCACCTGGCTTGGTCCGTGTGACATGAAGGGGGAGAGAGAAGGTTGGGGAGGAATGAGGGGAATGCTACTTAGTTGCCTTGGTTTCTGCACACACTCGTTAGCTATACTCTTATTTATTTGGTAATTCTATTTTGTTTTCGTTTTGTTTAATATGATCGTTCAATTCTCCATGATGTCTAGTGATCATATGTGTTGTAGAAGTGTATGGGTTGCCCTAACTACTTCTATATGCAAAGCAAGCAAATCTCCTCAGATGCCATGGCAAGCCCAAATAGGATGCTTCCAAGCTTTAGGCTCCAAGACATTGTTAGAATTCTTTGGTATTTAATTATATGAATATCAAGGCCCTTACATCGTGTGAGATAGCAATGAGTTTATAGGGGCTGCCAAACCGCGTACCCCAGCCAGCGGTCAACACAAGCAAAACAAAACAAAAAAAACGACTTTTTCTTTTTTGACTAACTTGAGACCGAAAATCAGCTTGCTTGACTGTTTTAACAGGTCGGCTTACTTGACTTGAGCCAATTAATTAATAAGTAAGCCAAGTAAATTAGGTAATATAAAAAGCCAGGGTATAAAATTAAGGGGGGGGGCGAGCGGAGCGAGAGAACGCTCGGCGAGGTATGTGGGTCTGTGGCAGTATGTGGCAGTGTGTGGCAGTGTGTGGCAGTGTGTGGCAGTGTGTGGCAGTGTGTGGCAGTGTGTGGCGGTGTGGCGTATGCTATCGATAAAAGCGGCGCAATATGAATTAAAATATTATTTCTCTTCTAATATACCCTGTAAAAATAGGGCAGAAATTAGCAGAATTACTTGAACACTTACTCAAGTAACTTAACAAGTATTTGCAAGCAATAGAAATCTTTGTTTTGCTATGGCAAGTAAATTGAAATCGTTGCTTTGCTTTGATTGGTCAAGTTATTTGGAAGTCAAGCAAAGGAATACTTGACTTGTGTGGACCGCTGACCCCAGCGCTAGTCTGTTGAGTAATAGAACATTCCATGCCTGATGGTCTATAAAGATATCAAGAGACTGGTGGAGGGCCGATAACATATAGTTCCATTCGTGTATACAATAGACAATTGCCAACGCTTCCTCGTCATAAATCGGGTAGTCACACTCTACCGCGCTCACAGTCCGGGATATTATGTAAGTAACGGGATACCAATCTCCATAGTTATATTGCTGGGAAAGTGCTGCTGATATTACACCGTCCGAAGCGTCTGTCTTCAGTTTTGTTGAGGCTGTCTCGTGGAGTGTAGTAATACGGGTGCTGTCCGTCACATGAATCCCGGGGCTTTATACAACAGTGATACACAGGTCCGGTAAAGGGGGGTCCATGAGCTGCCATAGACCCCTAACCTTCTTAGTAACTCTATGAACTCGTTTGTTCCAATAAGTAGTCTTCCAATCCACTGTTGACGCAGTCTCACTCGAGCTTGTACTGGGATTTGGACCGACAGCGTCTCTTGTCTCCAGTGTATATGTAGCGCTGCCGGCCAGTTCCTCATCATCGAGTTTTACCGGCTCAATCACCCAGCAGATGCCCATGCTTCTGAGAGTTGGTCGTGGCAACATCTCCCAATTTGTATTGTAAGGTGTCATGACCGTACAGGCGCTGTCCACGTCGAATATCGGAGTTAGATCGCTGATACGTCCCTCTTCAGCTTCGGCCTTCCAAAGTCCGGTTGCCATGACCTCGACGAATGTATTCATCGTCCTTACATTCATGTTAGGAGCTCCTTGCAAGGCCATTGGCTCTTGGAAATCCATAAAACCTGGTTGTACGGTCCTTTTTATTTGTCTCTTTAGAATTGATGTTGATATGGGGATACCTTCCGGACCGTGTGCTTCGATAGGCGACTTGGACCTCACCTTCCCTTTTAAATAATTTTTTTTGGCACCTACTGTTAGTGCATACGCTTAATTTACACTAAATTGTTTAACAAGCTACTAAAACGCTCCGAATACCAGGGGTTAACCCCTCGTCTTTAATGTTTTTAATAGCTGTTATAGCTATGTTAAAACTAGCAGCAGCTGTAACGTTTTATTAAAATAACGTTATTTTATAAGTAATAATTAATAAAAGTTTTTTAATTTTAAAAAATTAATTAATATTAATATAACTAGTAAAAAAAAAATAAAAAATTAACGTTATAATAGTATATATTAATTTTATATTTATAAAAAAATTTAAAATTGTTTAAAATTAATAAAAACTTATTAAAATATTTTTTTTTATATATAATTAATTAAATAAAAATATTATTTTTAAAATATTAATTTTTATTTTAATAAAAATTATTTAAAAAAAAATAATTAATATATTATATTAATATTAATTATT
>MU384163.1:0-20839 GCA_022495065.1 Xylaria telfairii | reverse complement strand
TAGAAAATGCAATTAGAAAATCTATGACAGTTACTAAGTGGGTGACAGTCATGGTGATCATCTTGGATACCCCCCCCCTTGCGCTAGTGTAGGTACCTTAGGTACATACCTAACGAACGGCAAGGCAAGATGTCATTGTCGCTTTCCCCCCCGCCAAAACACCTCACTTGCTGCTTACCAACACCTTCATCCTCAACCAAGAACCAAACTAGCGACTTAGCGATACCACTGATACAACCTCGAAGCCATACCGCGCCATACCTACCACCTACCACCTACCGCCTATAACCTACAACCTCCCCAGCCGACATCGAGAATGAGCGGGACGGTAAACATCGCCTCGTCGGGCGAGTGGCAGCGCATCCTGGCCTCGTCCACCATCGTCGTCACCGACTGTACGTCGACCCTGCCGTCGCATCGATGCGTGCTAATCCGTCTCGTGAACTACAGTTTATGCCGACTGGTGTGGCCCCTGCAAGATGATTGCGCCCACCTTCGAGTCCCTGTCCACCAAGTACTCCAAGCCGGGCAAGATCACCTTCTGCAAGGTCAACGTCGATAACCACCAGTCCATCGCCCAGTCCCACGGCGTCAGCGCCATGCCTACTTTCCTCATCTTCAAGAGCGGCTCCGTCATCGAGACCATCCGGGGCGCCAACCCGCCCGCCCTCACCGCCGCCGTTGAGAAGGCCGTCAAGCTCGCCGGCACTGCCGCCCCCGGCGCGTCCTTCTCCATGCCTGGCCGGACATTGGGTGGCAGTGGAAGCAGCAGCGGCACCGCGCCAGGCCGGCGGGGCGGAAACAGCACTCTGGGTGGCCGGTCGTGGTCGAGCTTCAGCCCCTTCAACTTCCTAAACTCCCTTCTGGCCTTCTTTGGCCTTTATATCGTCTCTCTGTTATCGGTACGTCTTCCACCATTCCCCAGACGTGTCATCCAGGCCACGGCCCGCCTACGTGTCCATGCTTTGCTAATCATGTTGTAGTTCGATCCCTACAAAGCTGCCGAGCGTTCCGACTTTAATCTCAACAAGCCGAAGGCGCCGCCAGCACCCATCAAACCCGGCGGCAATAGATCAGCAGGGGGCGCTAGTGCTCCCGGGCGGGCGGGCGGCGGTGTCCGGACATTAGCCGATCTCGGGGGCAGCTAGCGGTGCAATCAACGACTGCAGATTTCGAGTCTGCGGGCCTTCGAAGTTAGGTGGTTATAAGTCTTTGTATGAACAAGCTAGGGCGTTTAGCATCGGGTGTTTCATGATATATACACAGTTGTTGGTTTAAGATACCATTCACGATTCTACATGGTACTACGCTCAATGATATTCGGTTTCGGTGAGACATATCCCCAATACAAGACTACGCCATGTCCCCTGATGGCGATAAAAAATCCCCACGCGAAAAACACGACATAATACTAGTTTATAGCCGGCTTACCGGACTTACGGGTCAAAAACGCAGGAGGTAGGTTAAGTAAGCTATGTGCTACTTCCTATCATCGTAATTGCATACGGAAGAACGGTTGCTTCCTCGCGTGGGCCACTCCACTCCACACCCTAACATACCTAGGTTAGGTAGCTTCATCAAGGTTACCTAAAGAGCCGCGGGCTTCGTCCACATGTGCATGGCGGAAATATAGGTACTTGATACGTATGCTATACAATACAAGGCGCCGTACAAAATGGACTAATGCATGCATTTTAATTGGCCGCTAAGCTAACCCCTGCACGAGCCAAGCGTCAAAAAGTCCATGTTCGGTAGCTTTCGATTGAGCATCACGCATCGCGAACAACAAGCTTTTTCTCGCAACATGTTGTCGGCCGCAAGAGCGCAAAGGCCATGTCCCCAATGTAGACACCAGGTTTTACGTCTTCTTGAGAAGACCTTTGCACAGTGCGAAGCGCCAGCGCTGGCGCGCTGTCGACCCGCGCCCCATGCGACAGTGAGGCCTCTTCGCCTCAACTCAACATGTTTCTCAACCACCCGAACCAAATTCCACGAATCAAAGCCCGATGTCCAACCTGGGACCCAGCCCGAGGCTCAGCCCCCATCGCCCGACGCCATTGAGTTGGTAGTCCGGCAAGCAAGACAAGCATTCGGCGACACCTTGCCCAAGGGGTACCTCAACGATGAAGAGTACAAGCTCTATACGAGGCTCTACGGCCCACCCCTCCGAGAAACCCAGCCTTCAGACGTCGGCATGCCTATCCCGCCGGACGCTTTAGAAGAAGAATTCGTCTACGATTCCTCGGAGAAGGTCTTGCTGCGAGAAACTGAAGACGGCGAATTGGAAGAGATCGCATATGAGACCGAGGAGTTGCCTTCATCCGTCGATGGCGGGGGTGTAGCAGTTGAGCCTACACAAGGAGACGTCGTATTCCAAGAATTGCCATCGGAAACCGGTTTGGTCTATGTCAGTGCTGTTGCTAAAAACCAGCGCGAATTCAATGCGCTGTTGAAGCTACAGAAAGATTTTGAAGCTGCCTCGTTGCAGCCGCCCGAGGAAAACATAGAGGAGGAGGAGCCTCGTGAAGAGGAAGAAGAGGAGGAGGAGGAGATAGATGAGGAAGACGAAGGGGAGCCCGACGCCACCTTCGGCCATCTTGCCGATCGTGTTCACGAGTTCTCTCGCATTGGCCACTGGCGAACCAACCCAAGTACTTTACAGCTCCCCAAAGCTGATTTCGTCACACCCATCACTAAGCTACTTGATCGAACCGACATACGACACGTGAGAGAAGCAGCAGAGAAAGCTTTTGGTGGCCCCGGGCTTCCCTTTTCTGTAGCCACACCACCTTCGAAGCGAAACGTCGAACAGAAGCCGATTTCGATGGCTGCCAACCACCACAAAATGACAGAAATCGAGGCCGACACTTTCATCGCGACGATGCTGCCCGCCATGTACTCATCGACTATGAGTGTCTTGGTCGAGGTACGAAAACGACTTGGATCCGATTGGATGGCAAAGCTAATGTCCCGAGGCAGCGGTGAGGGGCCGCGGGTGCTGGACGTCGGAACTGGCGGAGCCAGTCTGGCAGCCTGGGAGCAGGTTCTCCAAGCCGAGTGGGATCTGGCTCGTGAAAAGGGGACGAGGAAGGGATTCATACCTCCGGGCAAGAAGACAGCCGTTGTAGGTTCGGAGCGGTTGCGACAACGCGTTTCGCAATTCCTCCATAACACCACCTTCCTACCTCGACTACCAGACTATCTACACTCAGGTGACCATCCAGACAAGCTAGAGGGAGGTGAAGCTTCTCTCCCAAGGAAGCAGTTTGATATCATCATCGCCTCTCACCAGTTGATGCCACTCAAGGAGGGGTTCAGGCGCAAGGCCATGCTAGACAATTTATGGGAGATGCTGTCGCCCGACGGTGGCATCCTCATCGTCATGGAAAAGGGCCACCCCCGGGGTTTCGAAGCTGTTGCTGACGTTCGGGCCCGTCTTCTCGACGAGTTCATCGTGTCACCCACTTCGGATCCGCGACCCGAGCCCATCGAGCCTGAGACGAGACGAGAGCGCGAGCCGGGAATGATCATAGCGCCTTGCACGAATCACAAGGCCTGCCCTATGTACCTCAATCCTGGCCTCACTCACGGCCGAAAGGACTTCTGCCACTTCAGTCAACGGTTCATACGCCCACCATTTCTACAGCAGGTGCTCGGCGCCACGCATAGAAACCACGAAGACATTGACTTCAGCTTCGTCGCAGTGCAGCGTGGCACAGTCCCCGGAACGGCGAATATGGCGTCGCCCCCCCGAGGGCGGAGCGCCACGGACGATGCCTTCAGCGGATATGAAAACTCGGCAGACGCTCCCGATGCTCTGTCGCTACCCCGGAACATCCTGCCACCCATCAAGCGACAAGGCCATGTAACGCTGGATCTATGCACGCCGGCGGGCACGCTGGAACGATGGACGGTTCCCAAAAGCTTCAGCAAGCAGGCTTACCGAGACGCGCGCAAGGCGAAATGGGGCGATCTCTGGGCGCTGGGAGCCAAGACGCGAGTAGCGCGACCGGTGCGGCTTGGAAAGGGCGGTGCGGCACCCAACGACGGCGGCGTGAGAGCTCGGCAGGCTGCCCGCGCTGGCAAGACGAGGGTCATCACGCTCAGCGCTGATGAGGGCGGCATCTTCCGTGCCTCGGAAGCGGGCAGGGCATCGCTGCCCCAGAGGCGGACCAAGGGTGGCAAGAAGGGCAGACGTCCCGATCTCATGAAGGAACTCGAGTTGGACGAGTAGGATGCGATGCGAGAGGCGTCTGTACCAAAATGTGTAGAAAGATTTGCATAAATGCACTACGGGTGATCTATTAGGTACCTTGGGTAGTCTAAGGTAATCCTCACGAACAGCTTTGAAGCCGTACCTAATGCATACATATGTACTCACCTACTCGCCTAACTGAGATGGACGCGTGTGCCACACCTAGATCACAAACCAAACACCACCTGCAATTAATTCATGCTCTTGGACGCCGGTTCCGTCAAAATAGGAGAAAGATCAATCCCCCTGGCACACTGCATCCCCGAGATATAAGCATAAGGTATCGTCGATATACAGAATTCCCGGTTCTACTGCAAGTACAGTTTCAGAGTACCACAGTACATATGTAGGTAGACGAACTTGAACCCATAATCCCAGCGGCATGGGACATGACCTGTCGGTACCCTGGTCCAGATCGACGGTACCTGCATCTCCGTCGACCGCCCGCGGGGATATCCATTTAGGTACTGTAGCGACGGTGGCGATAGGTAAGCCAAGCTCGCTGATTGGCCCGATGAATGTTGTGCCGACTACGATAAGAAAAGATAGCGAGAAAACCCCGCTCCAATACCTACCAGCTACATTATTTTCTAGCGAGCACATGCGACATCGCAAACCCTTGCCGTCATCCCACTTGGTGCGCTTTTCCGCATCCCCGCGACACACCCGCCAGATGACCAAGCTTTTTTCTTTAAATACGCACTCGTTATCCATTGCCATGTCCGACCCCTAGTCTTGAGGCTACCCAGCCAGCTGTCGGCGTATTCTCTCGTACCCTGGCAGGACCCCGGTTCTCAACAACGAACTTCACAGTCGTCCCGCCCCGTCCCATCCCCTCTATTGGCGCGATCCGTCCGAAGGGCACACAAAATGGCATCTCACGTCTCTTTACTGACGGCCGTGAACGTCGAATCACATATCCACCTAATCATCGGCTCCAACTCTCTAGCCGCGGCCCGGTGTGGCCAGTCGCTGGCTGCCGGCGCATTCCCTGTGCTGCTTGCGCCGGCAACAGCGGAACTGCATTATGCTCTGCAAAAGCGGTTGGATGATGGCGAGATCCAGTGGGTGAAGGAAGTGTTTCAAGAGAGCCACCTCTTCGCACTAGGCAGGGAAGACGTCCATCATGTCGTGGACGCCGTCTTTGTCACTTCGGGCTCGAGAGAAGGCGATCTCGGTACGCTACTCTGTCGCCGTGCTGCGCCGCCACCTCCACGCTGGACCGATCTCAGTAATGGCTGCTGATACAGATAAACAGGCTTGCGCATATCGTCCCTCTGCAAGCGGCACCGCATCCCCGTCAACGTCGTCGACGCTCCACAACTCTGCTCCTTCACTCTCCTCTCGACCCATACCGATGGGCCTCTCCAGATCGGCATCACCACCAACGGCCGCGGTTGCAAGCTAGCGTCTAGGATACGTCGAGAAATCGCTGCCTCGCTCCCTCATAACCTCGGCCACGCCTGTCTGAGGCTTGGCAACGTTCGCAGACGTATACAAGAAGAGGATCGTCTATTACATCTAGCTCAGGCCGGCTGCGGCGACGGTGATGACTCGGTCGACCAGCCCGCAACCTTCAATAAGTTAGTCACTGACGCCGATGTCGATGCGGCCAAGAATAGGCGCATGCGTTGGTTGGGCCAAATTTGCGAGTACTGGCCGTTGAAGCAGCTCGCCGCAATAACTGATGAGGACGTTACTACTATCCTACAATCTTACGAGGCAGTTGGTCCACCAGAGTCCATGGGCAAGCCAGAGCTAGAAATTGGCACCAACAGCAAGGGCCGTATCATTCTTGCCGGATCTGGCCCTGGGCATCCAGATCTGTTAACTCGAGCTACCCACAAGGCCCTCCAAAGCGCCGACCTAGTTCTAGCAGACAAGCTTGTTCCTGCGGGCGTGCTGGACTTGATACCTCGCAGGACACCTGTTCAGATTGCGCGCAAGTTCCCGGGAAATGCCGACGCCGCTCAGAACGAGCTCCAGGAGATGGCTATAGCTGGTGTACGGGAAGGCAAGACGGTTCTACGCTTAAAGCAAGGGGATCCTTACATCTACGGGCGAGGAGGGGAAGAAGTGGAGTACTTCCGCAACAATGGCCTCGGTGATAGAGTGATCGTATTGCCTGGGGTCACGTCTGCTTTGTCAGCGCCTCTTTTCGCCAACATCCCTTCCACGCAACGCGACGTCGCGGACCAGGTTCTCATCTGCACTGGCACCGGAAAGAAAGGGAAGCCCCCTGCGCCACCCGAGTACATGCCCACGCGGACGGTCGTGTTCCTCATGGCATTGCATCGCATAGAAGGGCTCATCGGGGAGCTGACTGAGTACCCAGAAACTGAAGAAAGTCCCCAGAAAGAAAAGCCAAATCCCAATGAAATCCAAGAGGCGGGTCCGACAGCAAGACGCAGAGCGCTATGGCCAAAGAGTACTCCGTGCGCCGTTATCGAGCGCGCGAGCTGTCCCGATCAGAGAGTGATCCGGACCACGCTAGCCGCAGTGGTTGAGGCGATCGAGCAGGAGGGCAGCAGGCCTCCAGGTCTTCTAGTCGTGGGATACGCCTGTGAATTCTTGAACAAGCTAGAAAACGGCCGCGCTTGGAGTGTCGAAGAGGGCTTCGATGGCTTAGACATCATGAATGATATAGATTTGGGAACTACATAATTCCACACGGAATCGTTTTGGCAAATCTAGCATATCACATTTTGACACAGATGTTAACCGGCGTTGGGGAGTCTGCTCTAAACCAAGTTGTCTGATTTACAGTGCCAGAGACAATCTACCTGTTTACATTTCCTCCGTCGCTCAGATTGCATCTCGCGAGTTACCATCTGTCCATTAATTGAACTACCCCATTCAAATAGCGGGGTGGCCTTCCTTGTCTAATCCCGATCGTTGGGGTGGAAGACGAGGCAGCGGACCTCGATACTCTCGCGGGAAGGGGCATCAGACTTGGAGCTCGGATCCACAAAGGCCGTGTGAGGGATACGTCGGGCCCGGCCATCCGTCTTGCTGTCGAAGCACTTGATGAGAAGTACCTCCTGGGGTGTCAGCCCCCTCTTGTAGTACCAGCGGTGCGCGGGCGAGTGCCGCACCGCGAGCGTCTCGCCCTTGCGGTTAGGGTAAATTAGACCGATAGGCACGAGCTCATCCTCGCTCACGCTGTGCGCGTCTGCCACGGCGAGCGGGTCGCGCTCCACCGTTTTGATAGGGCGCCAGACGTTGATGATCTGAACGCGGCCCTTGAGAAGCTCGGCGGCCTCCTCGGCCGGGAGGTGGTGCGGCACGCGGGACAGCGACGCCGAGTACGACTGGTCAATGTGCACGCGCTGGACGGGGCCGCGCAGGTTGGGGATTTTTGGACCGTCTTGTTTCTTGGCCCGGCTGTCTTCCGGTTGGCGACGGATGGTGTGGTCAAAGATGAAGATCTTGGATGCACCGGTGCTGAAGTCGGAGGTGTCAGTATGAACTTACTCCTGGGGACTCGCGGCTCTGCTACTTACACATCCTTGAGCAGCTGCTCCGTCTCGGGGTAGTAGACGGCCTTGATATGTTCGTCATCGACGAAATCTTTCTCCTGCGCTACGCTGGGGACGACCTGGAAGCCCTGCTTGTCGAGAGTGAACTCGGCCTCCCGACCCGCAATGTTGGTGATCTTGACGCGCTCGGGAGCTACGGGTCGCTCGTAGGTCTCGGGGCGGTCCACGTAGGAGGGCGTCGGGGGCGAGCCGTCCTCGTTGGCCTTGAAGTAGTTCAGCACGGCCTCCACCTCACTCGGAGAGGTGGGCCCGCCCGCGGCCTGGAGGCCCTCGGTGAAGAAGGTTGGGAGGCTACCCGTAGGTGCTTGGACGTCTGCGGAGGCCATTTCTATGAGCAGAAGTCGAGAGTTGTATTTAGTTATTTCTGAGGGTTGATTGTTCAGTCACTGCGGTGGGTTTGTATTACTATGTATGTATGAGATGGTCCAGGAAAGACGTATTCTTCCGCCTGCCCTTCTGGAGTATTTATACATTGCCATCGAGCACGGCACGGCTAACTGTCTCGATGAGCCCATGCCCCCCCTGCTGATTAGCTTAGCCACTGTATGGGATGTTGGGCTTGACAGGCCCGTGTATCGGTTCCCCGCAAGCACGTCACCTTGCTCTGGGGTTGCGACGAGACTTGCCGTGGCCTATTGCACGCCGTCCCGTACCAGCATCGGATGCACGCATTAGAAATCAAGCTACATTTGTAATCGGATTCGAGAGATCATCCGATTCTAGTGCGTTGACCTGAACTAAGTCCCGGTCAAAATGCATTCAATTCGACACCACCGTAGACTTTTCATGCGACCTAGGACGCGATGTTGAATTGGCCTTGCAGGTGTTCAGTAAACTTTTAGGTTTAAAGAGTGACGTGACTAATTATCCATACGCATTGTATTCCTGGCTAGTTGTTGCCCTCTATACTATTAGAAGACTCGACCCATTGAATCAATTGCACCCAGATACATTCCAAGAGTAAAATATAGCCGAGCCGGGGCAGCCCGGAGTTCCGGCGGCACGGCGAAACCGTCAACCTCGCCCAGATATAGGGTCAAGTCCGTCGGCTGGTGGGTTAACCAACCGGCGGATTGAATCGAATCATAGATGCATATTAGACTATGCAGGCCAATGAGTTCTTCCGTCAGAACTGGCAAGGCTTCCGTCCCTGATCATTAATCAATAATTGACCACGCCTTTGTATGAAAAGTTACAGCATGGGACCGGGTTTCGCCGCTTTCTGGGCGGAAATCCGCAAACATTCCGCGTCAGGCTCACTTGGATTCTGGTGTGGTTGAATTATCTAGCCTCAACTTTAAGTAATCTTACGTATTAACAGCATTTGTAATCCTTCCCTCCCACAACCATGACGCCGTATCCCGTCATCGCAAGCCGAGAAAACCATGGGTATGGCCTTCTTCATCTTTCAGATACATTCCTCGGGATCCCATTGCCAAAGACAAGATGCCAGGACAAAATATCCCAGCAGTCTCGAGCTGCCGATGGCTAGATAGATGAGTGACAAGGCTCCGCGCGTCCCTCCCTCTCTTGTCCTTTTTTCCATCCATCTCTTCCTTCGACTGTGCTCACAACAGGATTTTCAGGCAGAGGCTGCTCGTCAGGGCGTATCTCTTCCAGCAGCATTGTTCGTTGTTCACCCAGAGTCAGAACGCCGACAGGGGTGCTAATATAGCCATTTGCACACACCCATTTGAACATTGAAAGTGCATTGCCTGACAAACCGCAGGTCCTTTTGCCTACGGGCCCGGTAGTTGCTCAAGACGACACCGTCTTCGCCTCTTCGGCCATTAAAGCCAACGCGCTGGAAGCGATTTGCTTTAGAGCATCGATGTCCAGCGAGCTGGGGTCTAAAGCTTCAAGGTCTAAAGCTTTGGGGTCTAGAGCTTCGGGATCTAAAGTCTCGGATTGAGCGATATTCGGTTCACTCTTGGTGGGAGCTTGTTCCGGTTCCTTGTGCATAAGGGTGCACTGTAATTAGCTATTAGTGTTTGCCCTCTCTTTTCACCGTCGAGTTTGGTACAGTGGGCAATTGCATGATGGGTGTTTTAGGGGACTTACATCTAACCAAGACTTCTTTGCACACCTCTCACAGGGAACACCATACCGGTCTGCTACACATCTTACGTGTGCGGCGCGGCAGTATGTGCAGCTTCTGACTGTTCGCTTTCCTCCAGTCCGCTTCCTCCTTCGTCGCAATGCCGTGGCTGGCGGCGCAACGGGTCGTGACACTGCCAGCTGTTTGAGAGGAGTTCTGCCATTCTTTTCTTTGCGGTCGGCCGCGTTGTCCGCCGAGTTGCCTTGGTCGCTTGGTGCCATCGTTGCAGTTTGTTGACAAAAACCACTCCTTGCAACTGCCTGTTGGGTACGATCTGAGGTTGACAACTTGGTCCTCGCGATAGGTGGTAGGGATAAACGAAGTAGGCGGCGGTGATCAGGACGCGACACCAGTAGGGTAGGTACTGCTGTTTCTTTTCTATTGCCGGGCAACACGACTGTATCTACTTCTTCCTTTAGTCGTTGCGGCGCAACACAACAAAGGCTGTTGCGGTGGGCTTTTTAAAGACCATGCTGCTGTATTTTTAGTTGCCTTTGCAACTAACAGCTTCGCTTGGAACCCAAGGACGCGACGCGATTATCTAGCGTGTCTTTGAGGTCATCTTGGTGACCTTGTCAACTGCAAGGTGCCTTTGAATAGCTACTTGATGCACGGCATCGCTTAGCCATGAACAAACTACATAGGTAATACATATCTAGGTTCTTTCTTATAGACATGCATCGTGTGTTCTTGATGTGCATGTTGCCCATAGGGTGTCAGCTAAGTAACAAGGCAATAGTGTCTGAAAGGGGCTCCTATTCCCCTGAGTAATACTCAAAATTGGCATCACAAAGAGCATACACTTACTGAATTGAATTTACTAGCAACACCTAAGGACTGACGGTATTTGGGAAATAATGTTCACATTGAGCAGGCCAGGCCTGTCCTAAACCATTGATTCACGTAAACAATGAATTTACCAACCCCCGGTGTCAGTACATGGATATTATCCAAGATGGGTTGCTCGTCCATGTAGCCTAGCCAGCCAAGAGGTCGACATAAAGCGGCGAATGTTTTTTCCCCAGATCATAAAGACAACAAGGAATAGATTATTTGCAAGCAGCACTCCACCAAAACCAGCAGATATAACGGCAGCATAACTGCTCTGCAGGATCCAGTCCAGCACTTTGAAACCCAGACCAAAGCTAACAAGTTGCTTGCCCACATTCATGGCCATGAGCATTTCTGATGTGTTGCTGTTGTAAGAATCTACAGCGTAGGCCAGTGTGAAACTATAGTAGAAATAGCCACACCACGATGCCATGCCTGCGCCAAAGAAATAACCTATCCAGTGCAGGTTCAGCTGGGCCGTTAAGCCGTAAACAACCAGCCCAACAGGGCCGACAATCATGGCAGGGAGCATGACGCCAAGTCGCATCTCGGCTTCTCGGATACCGTTATTGCGCCGGGTGAGGTATGCCGCTAACATGTCCGACGTTGGCGTAAAGGGAACAGCAAGGAGAAATCCGATTACCGAGCCAACAGCATGGACTCCCGAACTTGACTATACCAGAGAATTAGCAACCAGGGCAAACTTCGATCACATTATTAACACCCGTACGTACCACTGGCCAGTTGTATGGAGGAGAAGTAATCTTGATGGGGAACACAAAATTGAATGATAAACCACCCAGCCCGATGATTATGCCGAAGGATGTAATGACCCATAGGACTTGGGGCACGAGGATATAGGTCATCGACCTCCACAGCAAGGTAAAAAACGGGATTGTCGGATCACTGCCACCCCACAGTCGGAGGGTGGAAAGGAATGGCTTGCGAGAAGGTACGGCAGGTGCTTGCTCGACGGCAAAAGCTTCAGGTTTATCTTGACTAGAGGCTGCGTTCGTTGTTTCCTGGTCCTCGTGTATTGTGGTATCGATAGTTTTGCTTCGCTGGTACGAGGTCTCCTCGACGGAAAAGAAGGCAAAGATGAAGAGCACCGAGGCAAAAGCTAGGATGACGTAGAAGAAAAGCCTCCAGGAGTATTTGGTGGGCAGCATATATGCCGCCGGAAGTGTGGCGAGCGCCGCAAGGCATAATGCAACTGTCAATACAATGGTTAGCTTAAGGCTTTCCGTGGGCTGGGGATCGTCTCCTTTACATGTGTAGTACCCAAGCTGTAAGCCGCGCTCATGCAGAAAGAATATATCATTGACGAGTTGAACCGGTAAAGCTTCACACACGCCGGCACCTAGGCAATGGACAATCCGGGCGGCCATGAGGCCTTCGAAGCTAGTGGCTCGCGAACTGGCGGCGAGACCTGCGATGAACTGTGTATATAACTAAGCCTTTATGCTTGATGGGCATTTAAGGAGTATTGTTGCTTACTGCCAACATAGATCCCAACATGACTGGCCGCCTCCCAAATCTTAGGTACAGTGGTACCAATAACCATGATGTAAGCCCATACTATAATACTCGGAGTTAATTATTGCCATTTGGTGCATGATTTGTGAGAGTTCCAGAAGCTCCAGACACTGTCGGCCAGAGAGGAACTCTCGTGCTCTAAGATGAGCTAAAACAAGCGGAAAACAGCTCCTAGAATTCCTTACAGCTAAATTAGGGTAAGAGATCAAAGTAGATGCTTCCGCTTGCGAGACCTCGAACACCTCGGACCATAGTGTGATGTATGGACCAACGCCTAGGAGTGCCGAGTTCCCTAGGAAGGAATAGACGCAAACAATAACGAGAATCGTAGTTTTCTTAAATTTAGACCACTGAAGGGGATCATTTGGGTCTTCGGCGGGTACAGGAAAGAGTGCCTGGCCATAACCAGTATCATCTCCATCTACCCGTGCATTAGCAACCTGTGAGGAAATGCATTCCTAGTTGATGCCACTGACCCGAAGCTTTGACGTAGACTGTACCTGGGATGTCGCCTTCGTGTGCATGGCTGTTGGAGAGTTGTTAGCCAACGCACTCAATACGGTCGCTATGTAGGGCGAGGCACACCTGTGGACAAGATGTACGCCCGGTTGGGGGAGACCTCTGTTAGTGCTACTCATCATACTGATTCCTTATGACGTAACTAATGGCTTTGAGCACTGGGGAGACAATCTATCGCGGTTTGCGCTGTTGATGTTCCGGGCAACGACAGTCTAAATACACAAGCTCGTCGATGTTCCATGTCACCATTCCCTAGCTGATGATGGGTTTCGCCTTTAAAAAGAATTGCCTTTTCAGGCAAAAGACAGACCCTTTGCAGGAAAGTTATTCCACGGGGCATATTGATTCTTTATAGTGACATATTAAGACCGTTGGGGGTCCGGCAATTGTTGAATTTACCCCACAATCCCGTATCCGGCTGTTATTCCGTTCAGGGATGGACCTCTAAGTGGTGTAGACGTGCACGGCTTGGGTGCGACGCACGGAAGCGCATGATATTAACCGCTCGGGGCGAGGTACTGATTTCAACCGAGGTCGATTACTCCATCCTCAGCTAAGCAGGAGGGAAACGTAGCCGGTCGGGGTCCTAGAGCCCCAGCATCGTTGCTCCAATGCTCTGGAATTGGTTTGTTGTTTCCCCCCTTTTTACCTAACACGGAACCATGCACCAAGAAGCAGTGCACATGGGGATAAGGCCACATAATCCTTAACGGTGAGTCATAGACTAGTTAATAACATCATAGCGGTGTATGGAAACTTTGATTAAACTCAGCATTATAGAGCGGGCGTGTAGATGGGATTTACTTATTTAAACTCCCCATTTTCTCCTTTTCTCTCCCATCTAGAGGCAAATGGGCACCATCAAAAAGAATTCTATAATTCTAGTGCTGTAGCTAACAAGCTTAACTATATAAACGTAATGAAGATGGTGTTATAATCATCACGATCATACTAAACAAACAAAGTGCATGTAAGTGTATAGATGGACGTCATGCAGGGTCAGATAGACATTCGCGCAACAATAAAAGACAATGCATACTCTTACCCAAAATTGGGACAGATAACACCGAAAATATGACTAGTTTTGGCAGTAACTATTGACTGGAAGATGATTACCATGCCTCCTCACTAGCTGATCGGCTGGAGAGGCGGCCCCGGACGAGGCTGTCGAGTTACACAATGGAACCTAATTGCACCTGCGGATGTTTTGAGAGAAATGATATACTTGGCTTGATCGGATGTAGTCACCCTCCTTCAACTGCAGTCGTGTTATTGGAACTAAAGCTTAGTCGTATTCTAGTTTTATCCAATCTGCCGTAGCCGACATGCTGAGTTTGAACTCAGCGCGTCTTTTATTATTGATACTATATTGCTGGTCGCCCAGATTGTTATTGAAAAAGTAATAATTATATAGATATTGCAGGCTCTAGCTCACTAGCATGTTCACATCTTTCTCTAATGTCTGTTCATGTCACGGAACGCTACGGATTAACCCCCGGGGACTGGGGGTATCGGGCACGGGCCCATGGCCCGTGTATATATATACTAGCTAAATAGTCCTCAGCCTAGAATAGGGGTTTTCCCTCCGTCGTGCAATAACAATAAGTCGACACTAGCCCTACCAGCAGTTAGAACTGTGACAGTTCAGGACAGTAATAGGCTACCTGAAGCATGTCGAAATGGGAGTTACGGAGTGGAGCAGGACATTGACATGTTTTATCAAATGTGTCAATATTTGCAACAAGAGTCTGGTATGTTTGCTCTTTTATACCCCGGCTGCATGCTACGACTCACATCTCCAGGGGTAATAACCGGTGGTAGGCGACACTGAGGTCAAGGGGGTACTGGCCAGAGGCAATTATTAGATACAGATACAATATAAATACAAGTATAATCTATACGTCCAGATCAGCAAATGTATATAATTGTTAACATAAGAATTATAAGTTTTAACTTTATAATTTTTGGGGGTCATTCCTTGTGCATTTATATTTGTGTATAGGGCCCGCTTGGGTCTCACCAATGGGACATTGCTTCATACCATTAATTACTGTTTCCTGCGACTACAGGTATCATTGACAGACTAGGTAGAGCCAGATCATTGTTAAGTTCTGTAGGCGTCGAACGGTGTGGAAGATGGGCGCTGGGCGCTGTCAGATGGCGTGATCTGGCCTGGTAGCTGCTGTCTCAGTAAGCATTTTGGCATGATTAACGGTCCTATATGGTAGAACTAGACTCGCAAAGAAGTCATTTACTTAGCTATTCTCATATCACCAAGCAGATTAGCTCAAAGGTCGATCGGCACTCTGGATAGTAGAGCGAGGCCATATCAACGATTTCGGTGTGGCTGTCACGGGGTTTGGTCTCCAGAGTGAGGTTGGGTCGCCACTGGGTAGGTTTCGATATTATTGGTTCCTGGGTCTCCCTTCTAAAATCGGGTCAGCCCTCGGGTCTAAGATAACACTCTATATCTGATATCATTCCCCTAGAAGGCGGAAGCGACCCACCGTTGGCCTTCCTGGTATTCTAATAGTGCCTGAAAGTGGCCTAACAAGGGGTAATGTGAGAGTAGGCGCTCTGGTCGAACTTTTCGACCAGGAAGATAACGCTAGAAACTTTTCTAGTCATATCTCATTAACTAGCTCTATAGACTGTCTTACTTAGTCAAGTCGCTCTAATACTCAAGGTTATAGATGGCGAGTAAGGGAACACTAGCTATCAACAGACAAGATATGACGAGTAATTTAAAGAGGGTAGATATATTTATAAGTCACGGTGTATTTATTCGGGACGTGGGGATAATTTAAGACATTCATTGGTCCTAGTGGTACTTCTTTCACCAACTACGCATCCGCTCAAGGACTCATAACATCCTAATGTTCCATGTTAAAGTATCGCAATGGTCTCAGCTTGGTAGTACTACGTAGTTCCAGCTGGAAATTATATATCCCTTTTTCGTCGTCATGGGTCTGAAAATAGTCAACTCTTGCTGTTGTTACTTGTCGGGGCATGCAACTATCATTTATATGCTTGATTGGAGCATTATGCCTCACTACCTATATTTAACTAAACTGTCACTCGGTAATCAAATGCTGGGCAATGCAGTACATGTATATATTAACTAATTCCTTACTATGGATACCGGTATGGCTCTGAGTGTGCGTGGCGTAGACGACACGCACAGGGGAAATTTTAGCCGATCGGTAGAGCGATTCCTTCTGTTCAATCGCCAACGCGCTGGCTGGAATAGCAACCAATGCGAGATGTGTGGGAATTGGCAAGATGATACTAACTCTTGCGGTAACACAGCAAACAAGCGGCGTTAGTGAGCTCATCCCGAGAGCCGAACTTGGACCGAGACCAGAAGCAACCCCATAAACAGTAACCAGTTTTGGTTGGTGGGTTAAGCGCTATCCGATAAGTGCGGGCTATCAACTACAACGACCCTGTCAGGCCTTTCGATCTCAGGGGTGCCGATGGGATGTCAGTTAATGTATAGGCATCCGCTTGCTGCACATGCCTGTGTCAGCTAACTCTGTTTGTTGTTGGAATGTTGTTGGACATGTTGTTGGACATGTTGTTGGACATGTTGTTGGACATGTTGTTGGACTTGTTGTTGGACTTGTTGTTGGAATTGTTGTTGGACTTGCTTGGAAGAGGCAGAGATGCGGACGGTGCGGAGGTGGGGACGGTGCGGACGGTGCGGACGAGGCGGGGTTCGCCGGCGATTCAGCGACAGCGATCTGATTGACCTTGTGTTGCGGCTACCCCGCATCGGACGTCCCACGTCCCACGCGTTTATCTCTGCGACGAATAGCGCGACATGTATTACATACGAACATGCCAAGGTGAGCCTAGCACCGGCCCTAGACATGCGTCGACGGGGCGAAAGCGGCACCGGCATGGTCGGCGCTATGATTTGCAACTCTGTCGACTCTACGAATGCACTTACCTACTGTGAATTATAAGGTAGGTACCTGGTGATGCCCCGTGTACCGTGTACTGTGTACCGTGTACCGTGTACCGTGTACCGTGTACCGTGTACCGTGTACCGTGTACCGTGTACCGTGTACCGTGTGCAATATATACATATATACATACCTAACATTAAACCTATGTAGGTACTTACAGTATGTATACTATATCGAGACCCCATGCGATGGACAGAACCCTGCAATAATGCATGCCCCGTACTGTAGTAGCAGTACCCAGCCGGGTATGTACCGAGGAGAGTCGATCCATTAGTAAAAGGAGTGGCGTGACACGGTGATCAGCCATGTACTACGACAGCAGAGCACAGTACGGAGCAGGTATGGGGCAGGGAAGGAAGAGAGAAGAGGGGTAATGCAGGTCGCCTTCACACTTTCCCCAGACACGGTCTCAGACAAGGCCCCAGCCCAGACCAGGCAAGACCAAACCAAACCAAACCAGGCCAGGCCAGACCGGACAGCAGCCCAGATAAACCCACAGTTGCCGAACGACCCCCGGAACACTCCGTCTCAGGAAACACCACACCGAACGACTCAAACGTGTGTGCGCGGCAATGGGGCCGCCTCTGCAGTCGTAGTCGTCGCCTGCCTCTCTCTGCAGTCGTAGTTGTTGTGCTTCTGCTTCTGCAGTCTTACCCCCCGGCAACCAACTGGTCCTTCACGGTTGGTTGAGGGTTGAGGGTTGAGGCATAAGTAGTACCACCGAACCCTGCCTGCCTTGGGTGCGTGCAGTGCAGTGCAGTGCATCACAGCGCAGCGCAGCAAGCAGTACGTACATACATACTGTACCGTTCCTACATGAGACAATACCAACCAATACAGTACCGTACCGTACCGTACAGTACAGCACAGCACAGCACAGTACCGCCCAGCGTCACCCAATGGCCCGATGGCGTTTGCGCTTATAAAGTGCGGGGTTGCCGCTCCTCTGGCGATGCTCCCCCGCGGCCTCCTCTTGTTCCTCTCTCTTCATATATCTCCCTCTTGATGTTCCCCCCGGCTGGTATGACCAAGTCCTGTTACCGCACTCTTGTTACATCCCAGATCCAAGCCCAAGCCCAAGTCCGAGCCCGCCTCCCGCCTCATATCTGCGCGCCACTCCGCCCCCTTGCCTTCTTCCACACTTCACGCACCATCATGGCCGAGTCCCAATGCCCCGTCAAGGCCAATGTGGCCGGTGGTGGCACCCGGAACCGAGACTGGTGGCCTGAGCAGCTCCGCTTGAACATTCTCCGCCAACAGAACCCCTCCTCGAGCCCGTTAGACAAGGACTTTGACTATGCCGCAGCCTTCAAGTCTCTCGACTACGCTGCGCTCAAGAAGGACCTGCACCACCTCATGACCGACTCCCAGGAATGGTGGCCGGCAGACTTCGGTCACTATGGCGGTCTCTTCGTCCGAATGGCCTGGCATAGCGCCGGAACCTACCGTGTCTTCGACGGTCGTGGCGGTGGTGGCACCGGCCAGCAACGCTTTGCCCCCCTCAACAGCTGGCCCGACAACGTCAGTCTCGACAAAGCACGCCGCCTGCTGTGGCCTATCAAGCAGAAGTACGGCAACAAGATCTCCTGGGCAGACCTGCTCCTGCTGACCGGTAACGTTGCCCTCGAATCCATGGGCTTCAAGACCTTCGGCTTTGCTGGCGGCCGCAAGGATGCTTGGGAGGCCGACGAGGTTCCCTACTGGGGTGGCGAAACCACCTGGCTAGGGAACGACATTCGCTACGCCAAAGGCCGCGCCGGACTGGCCGGCCACGGTGTCATTTCGTCCGATGAAAATCCCCAGGGCGCAGTCCACTCCGGAGAGCTTGAGAAGCCGCTGGGTGCTGCTCATATGGGTCTGATCTACGTAAACCCTGAAGGACCCGATGGCGTTCCGGATCCTGTTGCCGCAGCCCACGATATCCGTGATACTTTTGGCCGCATGGCAAGTAAGTCGCTCCCATACTCGTATTGTTTTTCCTACGTGCTGACTTGATGAAACTAGTGAATGACGAGGAAACCGTTGCACTGATCGCTGGCGGTCATACCTTCGGCAAAACCCACGGCGCTGCCCCCAAGGAACATGTTGGCAGTGAACCGGAAGCTGCCCCCATCGAGCAGCAGGGTTTCGGCTGGAGCAATACCCACGGCTCAGGAAAGGGCCCACACACCATCACTAGCGGTCTAGAAGTTATCTGGACCAAGACTCCGACAAAATGGAGCAACCAATTCTTCGAGTATTTGTTTGGATTCGAGTGGGAGCTTACCAAGAGTCCAGCTGGCGCCCATCAGTGGGTAGCCAAGAACGCCGAAGCCATCATTCCCGATGCCTATGACCCTGCCCAGAAGCACTTGCCCAAGATGCTGACAACTGATCTCTCACTCCGCTTTGACCCCGAGTACGAGAAGATTTCCCGCCGATTCCTGGAGAACCCTGACCAGTTTGCTGACGCCTTTGCCCGCGCCTGGTTTAAGCTACTCCATCGTGACCTTGGACCGGCGGCTCTATACTTGGGCCCCGAGGTCCCCAAGGAGGAGCTGATTTGGCAGGACCCGGTCCCGACTGTGAACCACCCCCTGATCGGTGACCAGGACATTGCGGCTTTGAAGAAGGAAATCCTGGCTGTCGAGTTGAACACCTCACATCTGGTATCTCTAGCATGGGCTTCCGCCTCTACTTTCCGTGGCAGCGACAAGCGCGGTGGCGCCAACGGCGCTCGTATCCGCCTAGCTCCCCAGCGAGACTGGGCAATCAACAGCCACTTACAGCTAGACAAGGCCATCGGGGCCCTGGAAGGCATCCAGAAACGCTTCAATGAGGCCAGCGCACCCAAGAAAGTTTCGATTGCGGATCTGATTGTGCTTGCTGGTGTGGCCGCTGTAGAGAAGGCATCTGGCGTTCCCGTGCCCTTCAAGCCTGGAAGAACAGATGCGTCTCAGGAGCAGACAGACGTGGTGTCTGTTGGTCATCTTGAGCCATTCGCCGATGGTTTCCGAAGCTACGGTAAATCGACTCCCCGAGTGAAGACGGAGTCATTGTTGGTCGACAAGGCACAGCTACTCACGCTGTCAGCCCCCGAGATGACTGTGCTGGTAGGTGGCCTGCGTGCCTTGGGCGCCAACTACGATGGATCTACCGTGGGTGTGTTAACCAAGCAGCCTGGTCTGTTGACAAACGACTTCTTCGTGAACCTCCTGGACGTCAACACGGAGTGGAAGGCCACCGGCTCAGATAATGAGACTTTCGACGGCTTCGACCGGAAAACGGGCGAGAAGAAGTGGACAGCGTCCCGGGTGGACCTAATTTTCGGGGCTCAGTCTGAGCTACGTGCGATCGCAGAGATATATGGCAGCTCCGACGGAAAAGCGAAGTTTGTCAAGGACTTTGTGGCAGTGTGGGATAAGATAATGAACCTTGATCGGTTTGATCAGTGGTGACTAGATGGAGATAGAAATATAAGGACCGAGTTAGCTAAACCGAAACTATAGCTGAAATAATATATTAAAAATTGTTTAATATGATTTCTAAGGTTTTAATATATATAATAATTTATATATTAATAGTTATATAAACTTAAGTATTATATTTAATATATTAATAAAAAATAAAACTGTGTATTATAAATAAAAAAAATATTAAATTAAATATAATAATATATTAATTTTAAAAATAATAAATAATAAATTAAATTAAAACTTATAAAAAAAATAAAAAATATATAAAATATATTTAAAAATAATAAATTTATATAAGTTAAATTTAATAATTTAAAATAATTAAAAATAAGTTATAATATTATTATAATATATATTATATTATATAAAAAATTTAAATATAAAAAAAAAATTTATTAAGTTATATAAAATATAATAATAATAATAATAATTAAATATAAATATATATATATAATAAAATTAATAAAGTTAAATTAAAAAATTAATAATTAAATAATTAATAATTATATAATATAATTTATATAATATTAAAAACTTTTAAATATAATATATAATTAATTATATTTTATTAATTTATTATTTATTTATTTTTATAACTTTTTATTTTTTAATATAATTTATTTAATAATTTAATT
>MU384162.1:0-21032 GCA_022495065.1 Xylaria telfairii | reverse complement strand
GTTATTAATTTAACTTAAAATAAAAAGCAGCAAAAAAACTTAGTTTAATATAAAATTTAAATTTTTAATAAATTAAAAAAAAGTTAATCTATATTAAACTATAATACTTTTACGTAGTTTTTCAGCTTTTAAGTTATAACTATTTTTTTTTAAATCTAGTTTGTTAAAATTAAAAAGATAGCGTTAATAACGTAGTAGTAAGTAATAGTTAAAAATAAAAATCGGATCTTTTTTTATATATTAAATTAACCTAAAAGCGTTAAGCTAAGTAGAAAATCAGTAATAAAACTAGGAATTTTCTAATAAATCGTTAAATAAATATTAATTAAACATAAAATAATTAATAAAATAAATATAAATTAAGTATTATTTTAATATATATAATCACGTGGTTTTACTGCTTATATTTTTTAATATAAAATATACATGTTTTTATAATTATATGTTTATATAATAAAAATGCATACCTTTATAAAAATTCCTTTATTTAAATAATAATAAAGTTTTTATATAAAGAAAATTATTAAATAAAAATATATTTAAAATAATTTAATTAAAAATATTTTTAATAATATATAAAAAAACTTATTTAATAATTTAAAAAAATAAAAACTTAATAATAATTAAATATATAAAAACTTAAAATAATTTTTTTTTATTAAAAAATAATTATTAAAAACTTTATATTTAACTTTAATTATATTTTATAAATAAATTATTTTTTTTTAAAAAAAATAATTATAATTAAAACTTATTTTAAATAATTATATAACTTTATATTATATAATTATAAGTTATTTAATATAGTTTTATTATATATATTATTATATAATTTATTTATATAATATTATTTATATGTTTTATGTGTTTTAGTTAGCTTTTTTTCTTTTTTTCTTTATTTATAGTTTTTTACGTAATACAGCACTTATTTAATAAAGCCCTGCTTTTCTCCGCATGTTAAGTGTCACTTTTTACAGGTATAGATTTAACTAAAATAAGAAATCATCGACTTATTTTATCAGACTCTCCGGCTTTAAAATATATGCCTTGCCAAGAGGCTAGCAAGCATTAGAACTTGGCCTTAGCCGAGTGGCAGTGATATAGGGGAAATCAACTATTTTCGTTTGAAAGGTGGCCATTCGAGTTGACGATTGTCTCTCGCACAGAGAACCTCAGTCCGCCTATACGCGTCCCAGAACAGAGTATTGAGCTGGTCAATATTTCCGACATACTCGAGGGCTTCGTTGATCATATTTTCAGCCTCAGTGATAGCAATGTTCGCGCTCAGCTTAACACCCCAGGTGTAGGGCGTAACGAAGCCTTTTTGTCGCAACTGCTTAGACCAGAAATCTTGTTCTAGCTCAATTGCGCTTTTGATGGTGTCGAGGATCTGCTTGGTAACCACTCTGGCATCTCTTGGGGGGTCTATCCTTGCACCGTTTATGTCAGTCACAATGCCCTGCGGAAAGTGGACGCCGACAACGCGACAGATGAGCTCATCTACTGATGGAACCCTGGGGACTCTGTCGACGAAAACATTCCAAAACTTGTCGTTTTCATTCTTTTTATTTTCGCGTTTGTTATTGTTTTTCTTGTTTGCGTTTTTACTCATCTTGTAATATGAATATCAGAGGTGGTACCAAGTTGTTGGTGTAGGAAATGAATCAGTGTGTATGATTCTTCTAGGCTATATATATGCATATTTTTTCATGACGCATAACCTGTCTTGTTAGGATCTGGAGTCAAAGTTCGTATACAACTCCTTTGTTTGTTGACTGTTACTTCGTTTCATATTCAGTCGGGTTCAGCCTTTATTCGCGCTCTTTGTTGTGTACAAGGCACACAATTACATGGATCACCAGTACCTTGGAATAGAGACTCGTGGTACATTATATCTGGCTAGCATAATCCACATCAAAACGAACCTTACCTAGTACCTAACGTTCGAGGTTGTAGGTACTATAAAATAAACATTATTCAATGAATGTTGTATGCAGGTACCTAAGGCATGGGTAAATGCAGTCGGAGGTACACGTGGTGTCCCGGGACTCTGGTCGGGTGAGCACTGACCACGGAAGCTTTTGTGACCAGCCACTCATATTACATGGTTTCTCCTGAGCTCTTCCTAACGTGGTAAGCGTGGATATCATCACAAACCCAGCCCCGCCCATTTCCACGTAACTGCCCACTGTAGGTACTTCTCCAGGTCGGATTATCCAGCAGGAGCTAGGAACTACTGCGCCAAGGGACCCTTTTCCCATGTCCGCTGCTGATCTCCCTCTTACACGTCATACCGCAATTCGGTACCTTGTCGCGCAACGCAATAATAACAACAAAGTCTATTAAGGTTATAGCCATCCTTCCAGATGTTTGGGTTGCTGGCTCATCCACCGCATGTTATTATATTATACCCGGGTGCTGCAACCAGTTCAACCAAGACCAGATTCGGATCACCGCCCAGCACGAGAAACTACCTAGGCGGTAACACCCCTGTTCTCGTATCTCGATAGTGTCGTTACAGATCTCGACCGCCCTCATCATCCCCAGCCTTCTGATTATCTAGGTACTATCTATATCTTGTCGCGACCAACAAACACATCGAGAGCGTCTTAACAACTTAAGATATTATCCATATTCTTCTCACTCATCCAAACCGTCAAGTACAAAGCACACTCAAGTTGGCGTATCCTCCAGGGAGACGACCGACAACAGCGAAACCAGTCTCACGGGCCGTAACGATTCTTGGCAACACTACCTTACCTGGCCTCCCTTTGGCCAGCCCGCAGCGCGCCCACGCATCATAACCGTCAGCGTCAGCGAGCGAGCACTCTCTAGCTTCGCAGGATTCCTTACCTTACCTCGCCTCGCCTCACCTTGCGCAACCGGCCACCCCGCCTTTTCCTCGCGACAACTCTTATCCTCACAGCCAAATCACACCAACTCGACCTCAACCCCACGCGAGAGCGAAAGAAAAAGAGAGAGAGAGAGAGAGAGAGAGAGAGAGCACTTGGTGTAACAATCGCAAAGACGAGAAAAAGATGCTGTTCGCCATATTCTTCGCCTTTTGGCGATTCCTGCAGATCATCACCCTGGTAAGCCGCATTTCTCCTCAATCAACCCAACCGACTCAGAAACTAACCGCGCGCCAATTCTTCACAGATCCCAACGATAGGCCTCCTCGCATACTTCGTCGACGGGTACAACAAGCTGAACGCGCTGACACCAACCTACATCCTGGTCCTCTTCATCGTATCCGTTCTAGCAGGTGCCTGGGCAATCTTCACACTCTTCTCCTACCACCGGTCCTCCACAAACGCGACCTTCGTATCTATCATCGACCTGCTATTCGTCGGCGCCTTCATCGGCGCCGTGTACGCGCTCCGCTTCATCACGAACGCCGACTGCGCGCATGTGGCGCGGGGCTCGAGCGTGGACGTGAGCCTCGGCATCTTCGGGAGCGCGTCCTTGAACGGCGTCGACGTCTCGGTGGACAAGTCGTGCGCCATGCTCAAGGCCGCCTTCGCCTTCGGCATCCTCAACACCATCTTCTTCTTCTTCACCGCCGTCCTCGCCTGGATGCACGGTGACCGCGTGAGCTCGCGCGGCGGCGACGACAAGACGTACGTCCGCGAGAACCACAGCCATCGCCACAGTCACCGCTCCAGCCAGGCACCGCACTCGAGACATAGCTCGCACCACTCGCACCGCCGCGTGTATGTATAGGGTGTTTGACAGTCTCGAATTAGTCAGTTAGTCGATTCCCCGGGCAGATAGCTTATGCCTAAATGCTCCATTTCGAGTTCCGCAGAAGCCGGTGCGAACGGGGAACTTTTTCTTTCATCATCTTCGAAATGTGTATATGGATGGGGTGTAATTGTCGGATAATGGAATGTGTATAGAGTCTGCAACAAGGAATATGCGGAAGCCACACAATACGGGAGAGACCCGTATATTTATAAAGAGACACACACGATACGTGCGCGCATGAACTCATGTTAGCAAATAGGGTGGGTGGATGGCATGACACGCCTGTCAAGGTAGGGCTGGAGTTGGGACTTGGTTGGTACTCGGGGAATTCTGGAATGCGAATGAAAGGAGAACCGCATGCGTAGCACGATAACGATTTAATGCTCTATGACCACTCTTATATCATAGCAATTCATTGCTTTTTCTGTTACCACATTGCCTTTCCTGCGCTGTTCTTGAGCTTGTCATCTGCGGGGGATAAATACTGTTTGGAATGTGGCTAACTAGTTGGGAGAGGAGCAGGTCTCAGGTAAACAAAATGTACAGAGTCAGGTCTTCAAGATCGAACCATGATTCTTCACTTCGCCTTGGAAAATATCCTCGTCTCTTTTACACCATCATAGACTGGCCTAGCCTATGGACTGTTGCAGAATATAGACCTGCTAGTTCTCGGATCGAAGCTGTACTCTGAGAGTAAAACATCCGAGAACATGAATTGTCATGGTGTCTCATGGCCTGCGCCTGGCTTTTGCCTCGCGTTCCCAGCGTTTCCGATTTTCTCTTGTTCGACCCCATGCAGCGGCCATAACTCGCTACTCATGGGAAAAAGCCACGCGAAGGGCATCATAGGGTGTTAGGAACATGCAGGGATAGCCATGGCCATCAGCGCACTCCAGCCCACCTATCGTCCCCCCATTTCCTACGTCGTTGCTTTTCGCCGGCGCACACAGAATACCGCGCAACGGAAACTCCCACTCGACGTCGAGATGGTACGACTCTGCATCACAGGCAGTCAACTAATCACATAACATTTTCTCCAGTTCGCGAATGACCTCAGCTTCTCGTCAGCTCTTCCCCAACCGTGTAACCGCTCGCAACACCGCTTCGGCCCTCTTCTACCAGTGTGCTTGTGTCGTCTTCGGCGGGATTGAAATCGCTCCCCAGGCCCTGCCATGTACGTTTCGATCGCAAGAACTCGGCGCCGGGGCTTGCTACGCCGTTCACGAGGGCTATCTCCCCGGTACCCCTCTTTACTATCGCAGACTTAGAGCCGTCGGCTCGTGTGGCGGTGGCCGTGCCGTTCGTGCCGTTCGTAGTTGATGGCGCGCTTCGAATAGCGACACGCATTGGACGCGAGTGGCTGACGAGCCTGCCGGTCCGTAGGTCGAAGACGGGGGGCTCGGACTCTTCTTCGTCGATATCCCCCTCGAAATCTCCAAGCGTCTCTTCCGCGGCAACTTTTTGCGGTTCTGGAGGCTCCGTCTCAGGGGCGGTCTCGATTTTGACACCCTCGATACCGCCCCACCACTCCCCAGTCCAGATTCTGCTCTCATCACTTTGCAGCGCCATTCCTAACTCAAACGGTGTGATGACGGGTTTGAATAGCCCATCCTGGTCCACCAGCCCGCTCTCCCAACATCCCACAACCACCCACCCGTCGATCTCGGCGAAATTGGCCAGCTTGGCGGCGTTCAATTTCCCTACAACAATGGTATAGCTCTTCTTGCCGGCCGCAGCAATCTGTTCCCGCAATGTGCTGATTGTAGACATGTAGTTCTTGACCGAGAGCGTATTTACTAATATCCCAATGATAGAGGCGGTCGCAAGCCGGAGTACGAGGGCGTACCTTCGGCGGAGCATCGCAGGCGTGGCGCTTGGATCGGGCAACGATGATGTTGTGGTTGTATAGGGAGAGGGTGGCGTAGGGTAGATGCGGAGAGAGGCGAGGCGCGAGGAAAGCGTAAGAAGCAGCGAGGTCGGCGGCGTCGAGATATGGTAAAGGTGGTAATCGCGAAGATGGTAGTCGTGCTTCCCTGGCGACACGGGATCCAGAGACGGCACGCTGCGGTTTGGTATCGTACTCGAGGGATCGTGTATAATGTCTGTCGCAACAACGTGAGTATACCCTTGGGCTTTGAGTAAAGCGCAGACAGGCGCTACGTGTTTTTGGAACGTGACGTCGGCCATAATGATGACGTTGGTTTCCTTTTCGCCAAACTCCCGCGCAAACACCTCGGCCACAGCGTCGTGGTCTAATTCTTGATTTGTGAAGACGTGGAGGACCGGGAGCCTCGCCGTCGGACTCAGGCAAGCTCGGCCGTAGTGTACAACTGCGTCGGCATCAGCGTGCTCGGCGGCAATCTCATCGACACAGCACGCGCTATACGAAGTGTCCGCCAGTATGTAGAGACGTCTCTTTTCCTTCTGCCTTTGCCGCACCTCTCCCGATGTCCCTGGTTCTTCCGTGCTGCCCTGTTCTGTGCGCTCGGCTACCACTGCGCTTCCACCGGCGTCTTCGAGCTTCCCAAGTTCTCGGGTCAAGGCTTCTACCACCCAGGGTGCATCAGCTAGCATAGCATCTGGAAGCTGCAATGCCACTCTGCTCCAGTTACGACTCTGGATCTCGGCCGCCGTCCGCGCGATCTCGTAGACTACGAATAACTCATCGTCGAGCCTCTTTGAACGATTATCTTTACCGGAAGCTGAAGACGGGGTCGGGTCTTCGAAGATGTATTCGGCAGGCGTCGAGAGAACCGGCGGTGCCTGAAGATCCGTGGACATGGCGAGAGCTGTATAGGCCTCTCATCAATTCTAGACAAATTTCCTCTAATCTTAGTACTTAGCAAGACAATACAGTAAATAAATTTTGGAGGGGCAGACGCGGTGAACCTTTATTTCGTAGTGGGGGCGGGGCACTTTGCATAACTAAACCGCATTGGGAAGCCATTAAGAATGGGCGCTGTCCAATTATTGTACAAATATTTCAAGCAACATCCGAGTCTAGATAGCCGAAAAAGAATCGACCTTCGGAAAATGATGATCTAGCTCGAAGACGTTTAATAGCTATGTGTAGGTTTTCTTGGCTCATATATTTGTACTAAATCTAAGTTATGGTCATTAGATCTACATTAATTAACTGACCGGAACTGCAAGGAGCCGTCACTGTTATCTGGAACCTCATCTTTATACAGCAACATAAACAAAACGAATCCTCACAACTTAACTTGACCGGCGTTCATCTGATCCCAGTCCTCCTGGCCGAATCTGACATATGTGTCACCTTTTAGCCAGTACAGCTCATCGTCCCCGACCTTCGCGGGATCGACACCCTCGACTCTAAGGTTGTGTTTCTGCTGCTTGTTGGTGCCCGTCACGGCCGCGACCAGTCCCTTTCCGCGACGCAGGAAGATGGGCACGGCGTATTTAGGTAGCTTGGCCCTAGCATGTTCCGCCAGCGACCGGAGAAGCGCCTCGTCGGGCGCCCTCCTAAGTGAGATCGCCGCACATCCGGCCCTTCCGTCGTGGTGGGGGAGTTGCACGCCGTAGACGTTGGCCTCCTCGACGGCCGGGTGGAGGCCGACGGTGGCGCTGACCTCGGTGGTTGCCACGTTCTCGCTCTTCCATCGGAATGTGTCGCCGATGCGGTCGTGGAAGTACGTTCGCCCTTCCGAGTCCCAGCTGATGAGGTCTCCCGTCCGAAAATATGCGTCTCCCTTCTTGAACACGTCCCGGATGATTTTGCTGTCGGTGGCTTTCGCGTTGTTGTAGTAGCCCTGGAAAGATATCGTCGTATCGTCCGGTAACTTAGCCAGCAGCTCGCCTACCTCACCACGAGGCACGGCGACGCAGAACCCCGTCTTTGGATCTCGGTAAGGCTCATCCGTCTCGTGATCGCGCTCCACAATGGCCTGCTTGCTCCTCACGTAAAGACCGTAGAGCCAGCCGTTGCGACCTATGGCACCCCGGGAGAAGGTATTGCGAGAGTAGTTCCATGTCCCGGTAGCAGCCTCGGTGGCGGCGTAGAACTCGGCAACACTCTCGATCCCGAAACGCTCTTGGAATTTCGCCCACACGTCCGGGCGCAACCCGTTGCCCAGTGCCAGACGGACGTTGTGCTTCTTGTCGAGATCCTCCCCGGTCACCGGATCAATCTCGGGCTTTGCTCCCATGAGATATCGGCAAGTTTCTCCGACATACTGGATGATAGTAGCGTTATGTTTCCGTACGTCTTTCCAGAAAGTCTTTGTGGAGAACTTGTGACCGATGGCAAGGGTCGCCTCTGACTCTACACATTGGAGAAACCCTAGGATAAAGGCGGATGAGTGATACAACGGCATAGGCTAGATGATACAGTCAGTCAGTGGTCTCTGTACCGAGATATCAATCGATAGGGATGGATTGCATGTACCGTGTATAGTACGTCAGACGATTTGGTGCCGAGCCACCCTCCAACAAAGTTTGGGCCCGAGATTAGTTTTGTCCAAGATATGATAGCTGCCTTGGGGAGACCCGTCGTGCCCGAGGTAAAGATGAGGCCCGCCATGTCGCGGCCTACAATACCGGCGCGAACCTCGTTTGGTGGGCGCACGGGATCCACGGCCATGGCTGCCGAGATGAATTCTTCGGTCAAGAACTCGATTCTCAAGTCCCCAAGCTTCTCCCGGACGGCCTCGTCTATGTTGTGTTGGACATCTGGATCGACAAGCAGGAGTACGGCATTTGCCGTCTTTACGCAGTGGCATAACGGGTCGCTGGTTAGGTTGTAGTTGATAAAGGCAGGCCGCACCCCGATGGACCAGAGGCCGAAGCAAATCAAAAGGAAATGATCGGAATTCATGAGGTCCATCGCGACAATGTCTTGGGGCTTGAGATCGAATTTGGACTTGAGATAGTTGCCGTACTTAAGAGCGGCCTCGTACATCTGACCATATGTCCATGACCGGTCCTCGAACAGAATGCCCACACGGTCCGCTGACTTGCTAGTACCGATTTCTTCAAGGCGATAGAAGGTGTTGAGGCGCTCTGCGCCCTCGCGCCTCTTGTGTCGCCAGGCTGCCCGTGCTATGCCCCTAATACTGGCGGCATCATAGGAGAATGAAGTCTTTGCGTTAAGGTACGCCAGGCCAGCGGCAGCAGCTGGTACCGTCAAAGCCAGAGGGACTATCATGTAGCAAGTCGAGATTAGTTTACATGCCCTGAGAAGGCGAAGTGCATAGTCAGTGGTTCTTGCATTAGACTAACTTACAAGGCATTGTGTGATTTGGGGTGTGCAATTAGTCTCTCTACGTTGGGTTTTGTGAAGAAGACGACGTCTGAGTGGCGTTGCCAATGCATCCGCTTCCCGAAGACTTATAGTCAACGGGCGTAAGACGTATATATTCAGAGATGCGCTTTTGTGAGAGGCTGGTGAGTGCGATGAGTCCAGAAACCGGCATGCAATGTGGTAAGCAAAGAGTAGAATAGAGTTCGCCCTTAGGAAGCTGTTTGAAGTATTATCTCGGACAGTAAAGGGATTGGATTACACTACACGATGGATGTCGGCGGTGTTACTCAACTCACCCCCTCGGTAAACCATGTTCTGTTTGCAAGCAGCATGGAGATGGGATGGTCCCGTTCAAATCAGCTCGTTGGCGGCAGAGCAACGCCGCGGGCTGTTTGTGCCTCGGCATCTTTCCTCTTTTGCGCTAATTAGAAGGGACATGGGGAACTTACTACTACACTACAGCAGGTGCATTAAGCACCTACCTACATGTACCTACCAGGTACCTATGTATAGGGGCACCCTAGTGCTTCCAAGAGCGTGGCAACCCGGTATTTCTTAGAATGCCGCATGATACATAGTGACATGCAACGCAAAACATACCTACCTATGTAGTTTGGCCACAAACATTATCCTATTGTACAGCGTGTTGTTCCCTATTTAGCAAATTCAGCGCCATCTTGTGTCCTGGGTCAATAGCTAGCTTAGCTACCTCCCTAGGTACCTAGGTAGGCTTGACATACATGTAGGTATCCACAATACCTACCTAGGTGAATCTCGGTTAGCAAGGGATTACATAAGAAGCACTTCCCACTCTACATATAAGGCATGTTAACACCTCCGAGGCAGGTTCCAGGTTTTACCAATTTCCTAGCGCGCGACAAGTTAGGCTTAGCGCATTTGCCGCTTTTGCTCAGGCTCGGCTCAGGCTGTGATCAGTTACCTATGCGGTACACCGGGAACCACTACAGAGTACACCTCATGCTTTGAGGTAGGTACTTGACAATGAACAAAGTAACCCCGCCCCCGCACTCTGCCTGCCTCATTGAATATTATTATTAGGTACTGTACATATGCGTACTGATAAAATTGCTTCCTATTCACTCGCTAGAAATCATCAAGGGTTTCTATACTACCAAAAAAACAAAGAAAAGCTTAAGCCGGCCGTCCGGGAGCCCATGTAGGCTTCCCAGGGTGCTTGCTGTAACCTTATCGTTGCTCAATCGAGCATATTTATGGGGAAAACAAGGGTAAATTCACGCGCTAACAATGGAGAACCTGGAGGACGTCCGAACAGGAGCAACTACAAGGCTCTGGAAGGCTGTACGGACCTACGGCTCGAATTTTACCTCGGGACCTCCGACCGCGACATCACGCTATAACCTGATAGCTACCGATTATTATCATCACCTTGCTTTTCTCTTGGCTTCATTTACAATTTTTCTGTTCTTTACAAGGAATCCTCCGCCTTGCTAGTCCAGCATCATCGACATCCTCTCTTTAACACGCGTTTCCACCTTCTTTTTTAGCTAGGCATCTCAACAACCTTCGACCCTTTGATCATCAACAACACCGTACGCTCTACGAAAAGCATCAAAATAAACAATTGGAGGCTATTCAGTGCCTCCAGCACTGGCTACGCAGCGACCCTGACGCTTTCTAAGCAGCGATAATAGCGTTAGAGTTCAAACCCTAATTAGTCACCCACTCAATTTATCTGGCTAAATATTTGAACTAAATCAAAGAAGAGTTTCAGCCAAACCAGTTTAATAAGCGTTTTTGGGTGCCAAACAAGTCAAAACAAGAAACCCCGAATTATCTGTTTTGTTTTACCTGTGGGAGGCACTACTTTTAGGAACCTGCTTATCTGCGCTCATCTTTCATTCCTGCCTACAATAACAACATAACATAATTCGTTTTGCATACAATGGCGACGATACAGCCAAAATCACCAAGACGCGCACGTCGTGAAACCGTTGGGGTTTCGCCCTTATCCATAAGAATCCCTGACTGGGCTATCACAAGAAGGTACAGGTCATTGTGGGCGAGAAGGATCGGCGACTTCGCAGCACTTAAGCACCACTTGAAATCGACAACCGCCTTGGTGTCCTTCGATATCGAACTTCATCAAGATGGCCGCATTAGCGAGATCGGCTTGGCATATTTGCCTTCTACAGGCCATGAGAGACCCGTTGAAATCATGAAATTTGCTGCAACCCACGCCGTTGATGTTCGTTGTCTGAAAACGCCGTCCCTGGGACGAAAGGAGCCGGCTCGGGACAGAGAGAATTTCAAATGGCGTTTCGAAGAACCGATTGTACAAGAAATCGATGCTGATTTAGCCGAAGCCAAAATTATCGAATTTCTAGAACACATAAGATCTGTCTCTGGTGTTGAACACATCACCTTGATTGGCTTCGCCATGGGCGCAGAATTCAAGTTCCTCTTTCACCAGGTCCCTGCTGTTATCCCGTATATATCAGCCTGGGTCGATATTCAACCTATTGTATGGGAGGTAGACTGGTTAGCTGGAACTCGGACCGACCATCATCATAATTTGCCGGCAATGACAGTTGCGATGGCAGGGTATGGGTTTGAAAAAGGGTACCAATCTACAAAATTGAACCATTGTGCAGCAAACGACGCGGTTCGGATTTTAGCCCTATTGGCGTGTCTTGTCAATACACCTGCTTCCGGCTTCCCAATGGAACTCGAACGGCTACAGCACGAGCGGCCGCAACCGCAATTTCGCCCCCGAAAGGGACCACTGTTCAAAACGAATACATTCATTTTTAGGAACCACCCCTTTACGTAAGTGCAGATCTCTCTATTCACAGCAATATTAAGTTTCTGGGCCAGATTCTTCATACAATATCCAATCCACATCCATACTCTTTTGAAGGGCGTTCTCTAACCTGCTGCAATGAAACAGGGCGGTTGTTCAAATGCAGGATGGCAATTGCCCTGGGCATGAGATCCGCACCCCACTGAGGTTGGAACAGTTTTTTGCTCAATATCCCATCAAAGCGATCGGTCAACATGGAAGGCATACCGATGGACATCCCATGAACTGTTGCCGACTTTACTTCTACGTCAGTTTTAGCAATGTAGATGAATTGGCTATTTTCGTAAAGGAAAATAACCGGAGGCCTCTTCGATGTGGACGTCAACTAAAAGTGTTCCAACGTATTAACAAGCCTGTTGATAGAAACGGCATCGTGTCGACACGGGGGAGAGACAGGGCAAACACGGAAAAAGTGCAAAAAGAAGGCTTAGGACTAGATTTTATTAGCATTATGGAGGATATGCTAATCGAATAGTTACTCCTACTGCATTGTTGACTCTGTCCCTTATACAGCACTTGTTGTAATATTGGCAATTAACTACGTACGGGGCTATCTGTACAATGGGTTTAGCTTATATATAGATTAACTAGGTAGGCGGTGTACGTACGTAGAATTCCTTGATTAAAAAAGAATTCTTCGTACAAGAGCTTTTTATATTAAACTTAAACCTTAGATCGATATATAAAGCTATTTATTTTATTTATTTATTTACGTATAAATTTATACCTTTTAGCTATTTAATAACATTATTATTATATTTAATCTTTAACATTTAATAATAACTTTTTATATATTATTTATTACGTGAGTTATTTTAAAATAAAAATATATATATACTTAAATAAATACTTATTTAATTATTTAAATATATTAAGTAAATAAACTTTATATAAAATAAAAGAAATATTTATTTACTTTTACTAGGTTGTTTATAAGGGTAATATTACATAAGTTTTAGTTTAAGATTATTTTACCTTGTTTTTTTAAGAACTAGAAGGCTTGTTTAGTAACTTTTTATTTGTCTTTGCCTTTTTTACGTTACGCCATACATTTATCCCTCTTCCTTCCCTTACCACACCTACGCTCCTCCCTTTAATCACCGCGCTCCTCTCTCCAACCACCGCGCTCCTCCCTCCAACCACCGCGCTCCTCCCTCCAACCACCGCGCTCCTCCCTCCAACCACCGCGCTCTTTCCTCTCACGTATACACCTTCCCTAATACACCACTATCTATCTCCCAGCTATATGAACTAATTCAAATAGGATCTCACATCAATCAAAGTACCAACCTACTTGCCCGAGTGGTTAAGGGGCCACGCTAACGAGAGCCCATGTGTTGGGGGGTGAGTGACGTGTTGTTGAAAGACGCGCGGGTTCGAATCCCGCAGTAAGTAGTCCATTCTTTTTTCTTCTATATGGAAACTTTTGGTAATTCTTTTCATTGGTGTTCCTTTTTTTTTCCGTACCTTTTCTTAGGATCCATTGTCTCTGCCCTTGACTGCGCCTTCAGGTAATCGCAACTACCGAGGTAATTAATATGTGTTACACGCACCCGAGGAACTGGCTCGCTAATCTGACTGCGGATCTGTCCCTACGCGAGACCCAAGATTCAACTACCCGTTCAGCTATTCCGCTACCCGCGAAGGACCCGATACCTACCCGAGAAGTTCATGATCTCTAGGGACATCTCTGCAGCAGACCGGAGGGCAAGAGATTGCGAGGGAAGGAGTCTGCGAAGGTAAGGGTAGTTGGAATTGAAGCTATTCGGGTATATAGAGACTAGAATCTCCCGCCTCGAGGGGAAGGAAGGGACCAGACCTTCAAGCACCCCTTAGCCCCATAGAAGATTATTAGCTAAATTGAACAACCTTCCAAGCCCTTAATTAGAGCCCTTGCTACATACAATATGTCTCTACCGAATCCGTGGGAAACTGCAATTGTTCGATCTCTAGACAAGATCTGGCAAATTCGGTGGCGGACTGCTCCATCATTAGCCCGATGGGCTGGTCGCAGCCAGTCGCCGTGGATTGAAATTTCGGTATGATTGTGCTGTGACGGGTTGGAATCTTTAAAGAGGTGCGTGACTGGGTTACCGGGGGCTTTCTTGATATGCTTGGCCTGTCTATAGTTTTTTGCAGAAGAACAGATTCAGCAGGGTTCTCTGTTCTAGAAGAAAAAGAAAAAGCTATGGATAATATACTCTAAAACATACCGTCGATCTTATATTTCGGGCTATCTTATTCTTTTAAAACAGCGAAATAAGCTGTATAATATATTATTATTAAACTTTAGCTTACAAAATATAGCTCGGCTTTATTTTAATTATTTAAATATATATTTAATACGTTTTTACTATGTATTAAATAATATATTAATTAACGTAATAATAAAAACATTATATATAAACTTAAAAAAACATTAATAAAAAATTATTAATTTTTATAAATAAAATTAAAACTATGTTTTTATATTTATACTAAGAATATTTTAAAATATTTTAAAAAAACAGTATATTATTTACTATAACTACTTAAAGGAAAAAAAAAAATAATTTGTTGTTTAGTTTAAGATTTACTTATTATATCCTAATACAAGATGGCTAACTTAAAGCTTTGGGCGATGAGGGAATAAGAGAGAAAACCAGCATCGATTCAAGTTTAAAGGTATAGTCCAGGGCTCTAGACCTAATAATACATTGTTCTACTACTGACTAGACGACTAGAGCTGTGTGCGTAACAGCCCGAGCAGCGTGGAAAGGCTAGATCATAGTGTGGAGGGCAGCGTGGGCGAAAGCCCAAACGTGGGATACGGTTCTCGTAAAGCGTTGAAAGCAGACATCAGCTATATCTGCTTTCACAACGCAAACGATGGCAAAGCCGCTACCACCTTTTAGGACGATGGCTTTTGATTGCACCTTACCGTTGACGACTTTACTAGCTCTTAGGGAAACTAGTACATCTCGTTATGTCTAAACGCGACTAGAAATACTACAACAAACTAATAGAATATAGCTAATACTTAACTAGACTTGAACTACCTTGAAAACGTGTTACCAAAGATACAAATACCGGGCAAGGGGCCGGTTGTGATTAGGTCGCAGGTCAGTCGCGGGATACCTAGGGACTGAGGTGCTGCTTGTGGCTGCAGCGCTCTAGCGGCCGTCTTAGCCGCCACACCTTCTACAGCACTTGCAGCATGCATGCAATTTTTATTCGCGCCTTGATTGACCAAGCAACTTCCTAGGTAGGAAGTCGCATGCATAGAAGCGATTTACAGTAGCCCTACGAACGCCCACGTGCATCGACCCATTGAAGTACTTTCAAATTGCCTGGCGCCTCCTAAAAATAGTATTACATACACCAACCATGGCTGCCCCGGCCTGTTCCAACTATATACTACAAGGCAATCGCCTTCCCAGCGAGATACCTAGGTTGCCACTCTTTGCGGGTTACCTTGCACGCGCGACAGCCTCTCGAGTAACGTACGTGAGTAGGTAGGATCTGGGACAGGCCCCCTGTATCTCGAGCAGGATACGCTAATCTAAATTAGGCTAGCCAGTAACTGAACATCAAAATATAGCGGTTCTGTCCCAGATCCTACCCTGTCCTAGATCCTACTCGCATACGTTACCCCGCTAAAACATCAACGTATCGATCTCTAGACTCTACGGCCGCGTTCATACCATGCCCCTCCTTCCCTCCCATACTGGGCAATCTCAGAAGCATCTTATCTAGTTGGTCATCAGCTCATGCTGTCTCTCTTGCCCTTGCCATCTACCAATCTTTTCTCCGATTTGTCCACATCTCCAGAATACGTCGTACTGAATACTTTTGTCCATATTGATCTAACTGATCGGCCGTGAACCTCGAATGCGCCCTGGCGTGAAAACCTCACAGGATGGACGACCCTTTCGGTTGGGACGTGGATAGAGTGGTACTAGAACTCTGCTCTCTAGATCGAGCTTGGATTGGGATTCTATCCCTAGAACTCCCACCTTCCGATTAGCTCGAGGCGTGTTTGCTCGAGCAAGGAGCCGATAACTATATAATCCTTATATATCCCGACGAATTAAAGCTATACGATAGTTTTAGTATTAGAACTTGTAAGCATAAAAATATTTTAAAGCACGCCTGTAGCTAGCTCTGTTAGCGAAGCTAGATGTACTAGTCCTACTTAACCAACCCTATTCCTAAAAACGCACGTTCTAAGAGTCTTTTTATACCTGTTTATGGTTCTGTTGCTCCGGTGACCGCCCCAACGGCTACGCCTGCGCCTGCTACAACTATTCCTGTGCCCGACAGACCAGCCGATCATAAAACGCGGCGTGTTGCCCTGGTCCCGACCGAAGTAAATACCTACACAAGAGAGCAAGAGATAAGTGTTAGTGATGGTTGCATGGAACGCAAGGTAGTGGAACGCAAGGCAGCGGAATACCTTCCGCGACCTTCCGCCACGTTCCGCCACATTCCGCCATGATCGCCGCCAGCATAAATAGTCTGCAAGTTTCCGTTTCCGCACCAATAGATAGTTTTTAGCCAGACACAATAATACCACCAGTCTCGCCACACCTGTTTTATCTGTTTGTTTTTGATTTGTTTACATACGTACGTACACCTACTAACAGTTAGTGTTGCGCACTTATACCACCACATAAAAAGGCATTTATTTTAATGGCTAAGGTATAACGTTATTAGTTTTACCAAGCATAATATAGCTTTTAAATTACTTATAATTGTTTTTTTTAATATATATATATTTTACTTTTTTTTATAAGCGTTTTATGTTTTTATATATATATTTAACTTTAATTATTTTATTTATAAAACAACTTTTTAAAAAGTCTTTAAAACTTTTATTTAAATTTATTTTAAAATAAAAACAAGCATTTTTTATTTATTATTAAAGCTATATTATATTAACTATAAATAATTATTACATTAATTAAAACTAACTTTTTTAAGTATAATAATATTTATTGTTTATTTTAATCTTAATAATGATTTTTATTATTGTTTTATTTTTTTTATTAATATTTATAATATATTAACTGTTTTTAATATATGTTATTTTATGTTTAAATAATATATAAAGCATAAAAAATATACTTGTTTATATATATAAATATATAAATATTTTTAAATATATTTTTTATACTTTATATATTAAATAAACATTAAATAATATATATTATAAATAATAAATATATTATAAAAATTAATAAAACAATAAAATAACTTATAAAAAGTTTAATATTAATTAATATAATAATTATTTATAGTTAATATAATATAACTTTATTATTATATATTTATAATAAAATTAAATATATTAAAAGTTATATAAGTTTATTTATTTAACTTATATAAAAATAAAGTTTTATTTAGTTTAAGCTTAAGTTAAAAATAATATAGTTTAAATAAAATTTTTATTTTAATTTAAAACAATAAAACTTATTTATAAAATACTTAATAATAAACTATTTATATAAGTTTAATTATTTTATTATAACTATTTATCTTTATAAAAAACTATAATATAACAATATAATAGTTTTTATTTAAAGTATTAAACAATTAAAAATAATATATTAACGTGATTTATAAGCAAGTCGAACACCTAAGCAAGTTGGACACTTTTACTAAAGTACCATGCTATATAAATTTATATAAAGCAGTACTTAAGGGGTAAAGAATATCTCCATTAATTTAAGCCTTAAAAGTATAAAAAAATCAGATTTAAATAACCCTTTAAATAAGGAATCCAGAGATAATATTTTTAATTTTACTGGATTTTTTTAAGTAGGGCAAATATAGGTTTAAAATTAAAGGTTAAAAATACTTTTATAAATTTATTAAATTTAATATATCTTTTAGATTTTAAGTTTTAAAAATCGGGAAAAATATTATATATATAATTTTATATATTATAATTACTTTTTTAATGCCCCACTATTTTTCCGATTTTTATTTAATTAAATAATTAAGGGTTAAAAAGTTAAGAAATAAAGTTTTAACGCTATTTTTTATACCCTAGTTAAAGAATCAAAAAAAAATCGGAAAAAGTTAATTCTTTAATTCTTTAAATTAAATTTATTTAAATAACTTAAAATAATCTTTATTGATTTTTTTAATTTGTGGCGCAAAGTATAGCGATTAATTATATTAAATAGCAGGGGTATTTATAGGGGTATTTTAAGCTGTATTTTTAAAACTTAAATTTACTTTACTTAGAAATATCTAATAAAATTAAAGATATTATTTCTAGATTCTTTATCTAAAAGGCTATTTAAATCTGATTTTTTTATATTTTTAGCTATTTTATTAGTGGAGTTATTTTATATACCTTTATATACTTTTATATATAATTTTATATATAAGGGTACTTTTAAAAAAGTGTCCAACTTGTTTAAGTGTTCGACTTGCTTATAAATCACGTTATATAAATTAATATAATTAAGTAATAATAATATATTATTAGTAAGGTTTATTAAAAGTAGTTATAATAAGTTTATATATTAAAAATAAAAAAAGAAAAAAAAAGGACTGCTAAGTCTTTAAGCCGCAAGCTTGAAAACTTAGGTAGTCTTTTTCCTAACTTTTTTTATTTAATCTACAAAGTAAAGCATAAGTGGCCTTGCTACGCTTAGGTAAAGGGGGGCCCTGGCCAGCCCTGTGGCTAGGGGTGGCTAGTGGCAGTGGCAGTGTGCCATGGGCAACTGCCCACTGCCACTACCTACTTAAGTGGGTGGCTCCGCCACCCACCTAGACCTACCTACTTAGACCTACACACTCAATACAGCCATTACATTTAGTAAGGGTTATTAAAGGTAGTTATAGTAAGTCTGTATATTAAAAATAAGAAAGGAAAAAAAGAGCTGCCAAGTCTTTAACCGCAAGCTAAAGACTTAAGCAGTTTTTTTTTTAACTTTTTTTATTTAATTTATAAAGTAAAATATAAATAGCTTATAGCTACTATTTTTTTACTTAAGTATAATAAATACCGTTATATAAAATAAAAATTATTAATTTTAATAATATTAGTTAAGAAATCTTTAATAATATATATTTATAATAAATCTTTACGCTTTTAATCTTTTATTTTATAAGGTTATCTTTTGTTTTTTTTTAAAGTAAACTTATTATCTTTAAACTTAATTTTAAGTAATTTAAGTTTTCTTTTAACTTAAGCCTAGTACTTTTTAATTAAATTTTTAATATTATATAGCTATTATTCTAATTTTTATTAGTTGTTTTTATAATTATATTTTTTTTATTTAACTAAGTATTAGAATTTTTTATATAAATAGTTTAATTAATACTATAAAATAATTTTCACTTTAAAGGACTATTTTTTTTTGTTTAAATTAAGTTGGTTATTTTAAACAGGTCCAAGTATTAAAACTATTTTATAAAACAAGTCATTGCTATTACGTTTAAAAAACAAGTGTGTTATTAATATAACTAAGTGTATATTAAATATATTAAGTAAGTTAAGTTTATAAACTAGGCGCCTTATACGCCTTTTTATTTTTTAAGGCCTAGTTTTTTATTATAAATACTTTTAAAATAAATTATTTAATAAATAATAGTTGGTATATAGCTTAAAATATATTTTATCTTTAAAGGTAAATTTTATTAGCTTATATTTTTTATTATAAAACTGTTTAATTTTTATTAAAATAAAATTTATTATTAATTTAATATTTTTATATAAATATTTTTATATAAATTAAAAGTTTTTATATTTTATAGTATTAATTTTAATTAAAATATTATTTAGTTTAAAAAATTAAAATTTAAATAATTATTTATAAATTAATGATTTAATTAAATTAAAATATATGTTATTTAAATTTTATTATAATATAAAGATTATATTTATTTAATATTAATTAAAATATATAAAAATATAATAATAAATAATAATTTTAATAATTTAGTTTTTATATTTAAATAAACTGTTTTTTTATAAGTAGTATGTTATTATTATTAATAGCTTAACGTTTTATATTTTTTATAAACTAGTTTAAAATTTTAAAGTAAACTTATAATTTTAATTAAAAATAATCTTTATAAATATTTTTTAATTATATAATAATAACTATTTATTTAACGTGGTTTTTTATTTTTTTATTATATATTTTTTATTTTTAAAAATAAAAAACATTTATTTAAATATTATATAAATAATAATTATTAATATATTATAATAATTATAGTTTTTTAATTGTTATAATATATTTATTAATAATATTTTAAATAATTTAATAATAAAATTTATTATAATTATTTTTATAAGTTTAATATTTTTAAGTTAAATAAATTAATAATTATTATAAAGCTTATTATAACGTGTATTATATATTTTATATATATTATAATATTTAATATATATAATTATTTTATATATTTTTTTATATATTATATATAGTTTTAATTTTTTTATTATATATTATTTTTAAAAAATAAAAAACCTAGTTTTTAAAAATATATAATTTATATTTGTTTTTTTTATTTATATTATAAAACAGTTTTTTTATAATTATAAATAAATAACTAATATAAAAAAAAATTACTAATAATTTTATTATTTTTTTAAATAATATATATAATTTTAAAATATTTAAAATTTTTATTATAGTTTATAATAATTTTAACTTTAAATAAATTATTTAAAACTACTTTTAATATTATTTAAATAAACTTTATAGCTAATTAAATATAATTTAAAACTAGCTTTTTATTTAACTATTTAATTTTATTATTATTATTTTTTTTATTTAAAATAAAACATAATTAATTTAATATATTAAAAATAAAATTATACTTTTTTAATAAATAATAAACTTAAAAACTATATTATAATAAATAAATAAATATATTAATAAAATATTTATTTATTTAATTAATAAAAACTATATTAAAATTAATTTAATTTATAATACCCTTAGTAGTTAAATAATCTATTAATATTATAGTTACGGTAAGGTGCTTAGTGGGACTGGTGCAGACCCCACATTAGTCATCCATCCGTACGTACGACCCACACGACCCACATCACGTGACTGCCAGTCACCTGACCACTAGTCACCTGACCTGGCCCCACCCCACACACACCCACACTTAGCTATTATTATTGTTGCCGCGCCCCGCGCAGCCTTGTAGATTCCTTTCCTTCTT
>MU384161.1:0-21071 GCA_022495065.1 Xylaria telfairii | reverse complement strand
AAGCCCTAGGAATAAATTTATAAATAGTAGAACTTTTTCGCGGATTTATATTTTAAAGCTTTTTTTATTTATAAACTTTTAATATATAAAAATTACTTTATTAAATATACTATTTATTATAATAACTAATAATATATTAAATTAATTTTTTTATTTTAATATTTTTAATATAAAAAACATATAGCTTTTTAAAGCCTAGCTATAACAATAGTTTATATTTTATTTATTAATACTAAATTTATTAATAAAAACAAAAAAAATAAAAAAAAAGTTAGTAATTTAATACAAATAATATATTTATTTAGTTAGGTTTTATTATACTATTTTAATTTTTTTTTTTTTATAACTATTTATATTTTTTTAAATTCTTTAAAATTATATTAATAACTATATATATATTATAATAAATAATTAAAAATTATTATATTTTATTAAAATATAAATCAAGGTATACTTTTAGCTTTTTAATTAAAATATTTAAAGCTTAAAAAAATAACTTTATTACGTTATATAAACTTTAAGATTTTTTAAACTAGTTTATAGCACTTTACAACTAATATTATTATTTATAACGCTATATAGTTTGCTTGTTACAGCTAAACTAAACAGCAATTTTAATAATGGACTAATTTCCTTTAATAATTATAATTAATAGGTTAAATCGTTAAAAGTCCGTTAATTTATTACTAATAGCTATATTAAAGGCAAAGGAAGTAACGGATTAATTAATTTAAGTAAATAGTGCGTTTTACTACAAAAATTACGTTTTAAAGCAAAAAGCAATAAAATCAGCTAACGTGTGGTTTTAATTAAATAAAGCGATTTTATATAAATAAGGCAATTAGGATTAAAAAATATAATTAGCAACAAAAAACACAATTAGCAATAAAAAACGCAGTTAATAATAAAAAATATAATTAAGATTAAAAAACACAATTAACACTAAAAAACACAGTTAAGATTAAATAAAGCAATTTTATACAAATAAAGTAATTCTATACAAATAAAGTAATTTTATACAAATAAAGCAATTAAGATTAAAAAACACGATTAGCACTAAAAAACGCAGTTAGTAATAAAAAACATAGTTAGGTTTAAAAAACGTAATTTCGTATAAAAAAATGTTATTTACATATTAACGGCCTAATTTTTATACCAAAAATACAGTCTAAGTAGCAGAAGCACTGGTTTAATAAAATAAAGCAATTACAGATAAAAAAACATAATTTTCAATAAGTTTAAAAGCTAGTTTACGTAGTGTTATAGTTAAAGAAAGTAAGTATTAGTATGTACCCCAAATTTAGGTATGCGTCGTATATAAATTTTGGGTGGAAACTGACACTTCGATTCGAAACTAGTGTAGCGCAATACACGCCCTATATTCTACCGAATTTAGCTTTAAAATCCCCGGCACTATAAAACCCTGTTACAAACCCTTGAACGCTTGAATGAAGCGTGTTTTTTCGTCCAATTTCATAGCAGATACATTGTACCGCGTTACCATCCGAGACCCCCGCAGAGGTGTAGTGTAGCTCATTGGTAACTTTGGTGCGGTACAATGGCATTATTTCTATACCTGCCTTTTTTGCTAACCCTGCGGTGGTCAGGGACATGCGATCCGACAGAGCGAGGATCCGATAAAGCGAGGATCCGATACTACTTGAACAACCTCCACTACCTACAGAATAGGCAAGTATGCGTATAAATATAGAAAGTTAGGAGAGAGCTTGCATCCACCGCCATGAACGGGGAGGGCGTACTTATACAGTAGGCACATAGCAATATCTATACTACATCAATGCCTCATCTCAACAACCTCAGATCGACAACTCCTTTATTTTCCTAGAAATCCAATCGCCGCGCTCCCTCAACCCCATAGTCAACCTTTTCAGGATGCGCACCCGCAGCCTATCGTCTAGCTCCCTTACCACCCGTCTTGCCGCCAATCATACCCCGACACGACGTCTCCCAGCAGCCAGTCCCTTGTCTGTCGGATGCTCACGAATATACACGCGCTGTGCATAATCGCGTCGCCGCTGCTCCCCGCGAAAACACACACAGAACGCGCCTTGTCATCTGCAATTTTTGATGCTTTGGAATAGTCGAGGACATCGGAGAGAGCGGGCAGCAGCAGCCTCTGCATAATAGCAGCAACACCAGGACCGTGTTGAAATATTTATTTTTGCTCGGTCGGTCACACGTCTAAGTATAAAAGAGACTGACTTGGTGAGATTGATAGGACGTCCTGGAGATTGGCTGTGCAGTTGTGTAAAGAGCTCACATACACCCAGGGCTCGTATTGCGTGGTGTAATGCTAGCTGTGTTGTTTGATTCTGAAGGAGATCAGCGATGCGAAGCGAGGCTCAATACTATTACAGTATTGCCACGGATCCTGGGTAAGAAGACTGGTAGGGCATATCCGTGCTACAGCAATCCTTAGACTTTCATTGCGACCGAGACTAATGTAAAAACGATATTGAACTCGTGCACTACGATAACAGGTAAACGTATAACGCGCTTAGGTAGTAGTTCTAAAGTCTGCGCTCGTTCAAATATATCTTGAATGACAAATAGTACTGGGCTTGTTCATCATTTCTGCTAAGTAAGATATCCGGTTATCTACAGTACACCCCCTTCTTATAGCGTAATATAAAATGACATATAATTTCTCTTCTTTCTTCGTTCGATCATACAAGCCATACTCGCTACACGAGAAGCAGGTCATACGACTTTCATAATGCGTAGCTCGACGTATCATATAAATAACTAGCTAGACACATAAAACGCGATCCTTTCTTCTATTCTTAAGCAACCAAAACTCGCCCTTCAAGTTCACCCCGTTCCACCTCTAACACAAGAGGACCCCCTCCAGGTCCGCTAGCATCGAGACTAAGCGTAACACGGTTCCTGTCAGCGACGACATGCACCGTCTCACCGAGATTCCTCATGTCCGTCTCATGTTGAATGTCAGGTCCAGGACGTGATGTCGGCCCTGGTCCTGACTCTGCGTTACTGTCGACTGTGCTAGAATTAGGATCTGACCGCACTTCGCGGATATCTACACTCGGGTACGGTAACCACCCCTCCCGTTGTGGGATTAGCAAGATGGGGATTTCCGCCTCGGTATCAAGCGAACTGCTCCGCTCGTGCTCCTCGTCGCTCTCTGGCGCAGGGATCACGAAGTGCCCTTTGCGTCGCCCTCCGAGGAGCCACGTATCAGGCAGCGCTGAGAGCTCGTAGCTAAATTCGAGATCGGTTTGCGACGAGGGTGGCGTTACTGTGTCCCACATTCGTGTCCATTTTAGATGCAGTGTGGCGGGAAGAAGCTGGTGGGTGCATACGGATGGGGTGGTGGGATAAGGGGCGAGAGATGGTGATGTTGTTGGTTGTGGTAGGAGTTTGATGTCGGCTGTGTGGACTATGGCTACGGAAGGAATATCTACGGGGATGAGGATGGATGATGGTTCTGCTATTGTCGAGCCTGGAAAGATGAGCCTTGGGTTCTCTGCTTGCCAGGTTCGAAGGAATGATGCCAACGATTCGGCTAGGTCTATGCCGGCGTCGTCCTTACCCAGGCCGTGGAATGCTTTCGAGTGCTCGACGCGAGAAAGGAATGATGTTGGGATGAACCCTAGGAGTGCGGCACGTTCGAGTTCGAGTCCATTAAGGTCGTTTCGTACTAGCGGTAGAACCGACGATAGAACCAGTCTGGATAGCGGGAGTAATGTGGTGTTTTCGAGTGCTTTGATGAGCGAACTTTCAACCAATGCTTCGATTTCGTCAAGTAGAACGCTGTAATGCAATTTGAGATACATGGTTTTGGGTGTCTTCGGGCCGTTCCTCACGCCCGGCTTACGTTTGATCTTATACAACAAGCTTGCTGGCTGCCGGGGGAAGATCATAACGGGATCGCTAGGCGGAACGCCGAACGTAGATTCGAACATATCCGAGCCTATTAGCTCGCTATTGAACAGACGTAGAGGACTAGAGCTTGCAGTTGACACGGTAAACCGAGAGAGGAGGGCATTATGCTTGAAGACATCTTGAACGTTCACTCCAAGGGCAAGACTGGTATAGGCTGTAGGGGTCTTGGAAAAGAAGTAGCTTCCATGTTCGGTCTCATAGGAGACTTCTATGCGAAGCGCAATCTTATGGGTGTCCTGCTCCAAGGTATACGGGAACCGGATTCTCGTCGTTGTCTTGTCAGGGATCGAATTAAAGCAGAACACGCCGCCTTCTGGTGGACGAGAAAATTCAAAAGAAGAATCTAGGCATTTCGCCTCGCTGCTAAGGAGTCGTAGGCCTCCCGTTGCCGCTTTGACTCGAATTTCAGCTTTTTTCAGATTATTCCAGCCGGTGTCCAGTTCTAGGTCAACACTGTTGTTACGATCTAGCTGGATGTATTTTGACGTGTAGAGGAGTACGTCAAGGGTATTAGTTCGGTGGTAAATGAACACCTGAGGTGATTTCACTAAAGTGCCTGTCCTATCCGAAGAATAACCAACCTCTCGCTCGAAATGTAGACACAGTTTACCAGCTCTCAAGTCGATCTTATCAATCTCGTATGAGCCCGGTATCAAAGCCTGTAGTACTTTGTTAACAACGACGATGGTAAAAATAGAGAAGATATCCCGACTTACGTTAGTTCTTAGTTTAAGCTTACTCTTACCCGGTTGGATGCTTATGTGGCCCTCTTTCTTGAACCACACCTCTTTGAAGGGCTTCGAGGATGCATTGACAATTCGTACGCTCACTGTATCAACCGTCAAGTTGTCCACCAACAAGCTATTGAGCTTCAACTGAAGCGCCAGGCCATCTCGGCCTTCGTCATACTCTAGAGTGCCGTCTATCTCAACAGAGGAAAAGAAATTGGATAGCGGGATTCGCATCTCATTCGCGATGGACCTTGTTTCTAGGAGCAGGTCGTCTAATAACCCCTGGATTTCTTCAGTTTCGGGATACTCTCGCGCCTCGGCGTTGAATGATGACTTTGCCTGACGCCGATCTTTCTCGGCGACAGCTGCCTTGGAGAGTAACTTCAGCAGCACCTTAACATATTCCTCTTTGCGCTGGAGTTGTTTTAGGCATCTCGAGTACATGATCAGCATGGACAACTCTAAGAGGCTCCACCCGCTCTCTCCAAAGAACGGAGTAGTCCTCCAAAAATAAGACGCCGCAGAGGGATAATCTTTAAGATGATACTTGAGTACAGCAAGATCGGCCATGGTACTCTGGATAGAATGAGTATGATTGGCGACTGTGTAATGGCGAAGAGCTTTGTCGGTCAGAATCTCGTACAGGCGGTAAAAGTCGTCGCTATTATCTAGCGCAGTTTTCAACAGCTTATGATCTATGCCTGACATGGAAATGATTGGTTCTGCCGCCTGCTGCGCGGGATTGAGGTCCTGATCTTCAAGATCAATATCTACCATGTTGACCATGATGGACTGGCTAACCACCGGGGTATGGAGCCAACCGTTGCTCCATCCGCGCTTCTTGCCAGATGCTTCCAAGATGTTCCTAGATAAGGTATAGAGCTCTGCTCTCCTAGCTGCAAGATCCTCCAGACCAACCTTCAAGAATGACGAAGGTGCAACTTCGTGATCGGACATGCTTTGTGGTTGTCCACCGGAGAAGACATTTGGACTCGGCGGTGGACGTGTTACACCAGCCCCTCCTGTCCTTATATGCAATGACGAGCTTCTAGCCGGATGCATCATTGTTTTGGGCTCAGGTATCGCGGCTTTGGGTTCATATGCGTCGGAAGGTCCAAGAGAAGAAGTAGGGATGGGTAGCGACTTGGTCGAGGTTTGGGCTAATATTTGCTGGGCTGTAGAAAAGGCAAACGAGACCACCAGGTTATCGACTATCTCGCTAGTAATTGGATCGACAGGTGCGACTTCAACCGGAGCATTGTCTTCGGTAGCCTTGGGAGTATCTGTATGTGATAAAGCGCTGAAGAGATCATTGCGCATGACCTGGGAGACGGAAGGAATGAAGTCGAGGGTCCTTCTACATATCTCAGTGAGCATTGGCAATTCTTCTTGCTCGTTTTCTTTATGCTTTGGCGGTGGCGCTCTGGGTGCTACGCCATGGAGGACCGATTCTTGTTGCTCTTTTAACTTGGCAAGCAGTTCCTCCCTCGTTGACCAGGCATTCCCTAGTCGAAGCAACAGTGCTATCTGTCTTGCGAAGATATAACAACGGAAGTCGAATATAGAGACGTTATTGGCGACTATGAGGTCGCGATAGGGCTTCTTGTTGGCGCTAATGGGTATATCATCATATGAATCCTTTAGCTGAATGCCGGCCGACTGAGCTGGCCCTAGCTCCACGACTTCATCCTCTTCATAAGTCATTTCTACCATGGCCGCCCTCGACTTCAGAGCCTGTTTCTTCAGGTCTTCAGTGTATGCCGGTAGGGCATTTGCAGCCGACCCCGACCTACCTAGACTCTGGTCTTTGACGATCATATCCAGCCCAACGCTCAGCTCGTCGTAACCCACGAGAGCATCCTCGACCAAGCCCACACTTTCAAAGCCCCGCGCAAGCCCCTCCTTCAGTATGAAAAAGGTGCAAAAGTTCCATCCGGGCAAACTTCTCTGGGCGTCCTTCTCTTTGATGTCCTCCTCGTACTGGGTCACGCGCATGTCGAAGCTGGAGAGGATCAGGCTGCGGAACTTCGCTATCAGGTCCATCCAGGCGTTCTCGGTCTCCTGCTCCGTCTCGGAATAACCGCTAGGCACGGCTGGCACGACTCGTGGCAGGCTGTCGTAGGGGACGTCATTCACGCCTATCCGAATCTGCGACACATGGTCGACGGCGCTTTTGCTCGAGCTGTTGAAATCCGACCTCAGCTTCTCTAGGAGCGTGCTCGACCCCGGGCGCCATCTCGAAGCAGCGGACGACTTCTCGGAGCCGGAACCGACGTCGGACTTGCGCGGCTGGGTGGCGGCTACGGTGTTCGGGATAACGACGTGCACGATGAGCCATTCGAAGGCATCGTGGTTCTCGGCAGCATTGGCCTTCTTCGATGTCGACGGCGGCGTGTTCGCCTTGATCCAGTCGCGGATCTCCTGCCTGACCTGGCCCTTGTAGGAATCGTTATCGTCGCAGCGCACGAGCAAGACCTTGAGATAGGGGGTCCGCCTCAAGCCGGGAATCTGGTGCCGTCTCGCGGGGATGCTGTTTCGGTTCGCAGACTGGTCGATAGCCTCGGCCGACTGGGTGGGCGCAGCGGAAGCCCCGATCTGTGTCTGGAAGCCATCGCTCTCAGAGCGTTGCGGCTGTTGATGCGACGACGGGGGAGGCGAGGCGAGGGGCGAGGCGAGGGGATTCTTGTCACCGGCGGCGATCAACTCGACGTGGAGGGTCTCGATGGAGCGCAAGGGGCCTGCGTGCGATTGCCAATGGAGATTGCGCAGCGGCAGCCGCGGCACCAGGCCGGGTGCTAGGAGCCTGAAGACATCGTGGGGGTCGAAATACTCGACTGCGAGGAGAGACGGGTCAGAGCAAGGAGCCGGCCAGCTTGCGAGGACGGGGCAGGGGCAGACACGATACCTGTGACTTTGGAAGTTGAAAACGGCTGTTCCATGGTGAACAGCGGAAGGAAATGATCATGGCTTCATGGCGCGCGAGAAGGGGTGAACGAGTAGCTGTCGTTATCAAATAGACACTCCAATAATATAGATGGTAGGTGGCAGCTTGAAGCTGTGGACTGTCTACGAGACCCAGCAACAAAAGAATGCGACAGAGGTAGCCACCAAGTACCCCTGACGGTTAGTGGAGTTACCCACTCATAACTCGGCACATGGACTCCACTGTACTTCGCTAGTGGGGCCGTAGCAACCCCTGACGCCCTCAGCTTCTCCCTAACTCCCCCTTCACCTTATCGGCCACCCAGCTTACTATTTACTCCTACCTACCCCCTAGTTTTGTTCATATATGTCCCTTTAAATACAACTAAGAACACCATCATAAATATTCTAACAGGTCTGCTTATCAACTGATTTTTATAGCTGTAATCCAATCATCTTTCGAAGTCAAGTTAGCCGAGAGGACAGTTGAGTTCTTGAAATAGCAATTGGTCCCTACCGTCCCCCCTAGGACAGTCCCGAAGCTAACGGATCCGCACGAGTTGGCGAAGCCGTACGTCAAGGCCTGCACGTTATATCCAGAGCATGCCTGAAGACAGTCCGCTAGCGAGTAGGCAATGGTGGCTCCGATGTCGACCAGCGTCACTTCGTTTCCGTCCTTGTCGACCACGGGCCTGCCACCCGCAGCGTCCGATGAGCAGTGCACAGTGAACAACTCTCCAAAAGAACTCTGTTGTGGCGTGGCCGAGAGCATGTCACAATCGACGCTCAGATTGTAAATTTGTGTTCGGGGCACAGCTTGGTAGTTTATACGCAGGCCGTCGATGGTGGGTTCGGCTGGGCTCGAGCTGGAAGTCGCAACGGAAAGGCCTCGTAATGGTGTAAATGACAACTCTGTGGGTGCTGTTAAGGAGCTTTGAAAGTGACTGTTAACCCAGAAAATGTAAGTATTTCAACCTCTCGATATTACTTGATTCATGTTGTTGCCGTGGTCCGAACCGAACTGAATCCAATAACTCACCCAAAATCTTCCAAGAACGAACTTTTCAAAATCTGCACCTCGCTCCTACAACTTGACAGCGAGGCCCCAAGCCCCCCTCCAAGCGCTGCTCCCACGACTACCGCCGTTCCTACAGCCGCCACTGCAGCTACAAGAAACCAACTCCTCTTGGTATCTGTTGGTCGTATCGCCTCGTGTGCCGGTATATCGCGAGTCTTCAGTGGTGGATTCCTGGGTACGGCAGTCTCTGGGTCTGCAATCCAGTCTGACTGCAACACCTGTAACTCCGGTTGGGGGGCGACAAGCCTCTCTGGTTGATAGGACACTGCCACTTCGAGGTCCGACGCAGTAGGTATGACTTCCATCCTGCATCTATTCGTATGTACTTGGGGTTCGGTTCACTTAAGCGTCCACGGTTAGGCTAGGAGGGCATAATCTAGCAAACTAGAAAAGCCTTGAGATGTTTAATGCCGCAATCGCTACAGCTCGGACATAGATAAGTTGGAAGTAAGTATTAATCCTTGAGCCGATGAACCCGCATTGCTTCTGGGGGAGTATTGCGACAATGAGTCACATCAATGTGGCAGAGGGTATAGACATAATAAGAGGTAGCGTATAGTCAGTAGGCACAACTATATATAAAAAGATATAACGTAGGACTGCGTCGCCTCATCGCCACTCCCCTAGGCTCGCATAAGAGCCAATAGACAACGCTATGTGTTGGTACTTGTATTGTCCTGAAGATCCCACTCGGATATCCACTCTTGAAGATGGGTTGACAAAAAAGGCACATTCAAGAAACCCACTAACGTCCAAATTAATTAATAACTTGAATAACTGCTTGATTTCATTGAACGTAACCTAATAATGAATTTTATCGTGTCCATAATAACTAGATGACTCAGTCCCTACAGGCTTTCGAGCAAAGGGCTCATAATCCTACGAACTAAGGTTAGCCTATTTTTTGTTAGATATATCTATATTCACTATTATCGTACCGGCCAGCTTGATTTATTCAATCAGTGTAAATACCTACTCATCACGTAGCACTCTCGTGGGTTGAGAGGGTGGCAAAATTTATTGCAAATATTCCCTTCATGTTGGTAACTTGTTGGCGCAGTTGTCAGGGGGTGGCGGGGCAGTGCAGCACAGCCACGAATGCGGGGAGCCAACGGCAATGGGTTACTAGGCTAACGGTCATGAATTAAATGCAAAGGCTAGCGTTCCTGAACACCAGCTCCAACCATTGAGATACTGATTTCCATCATTAAGTATATAAAGCAATGCAAGCTCGTTCGTCAACCAGACCGGGCGCCAACTTGCGCAGTCGTGTTCTGCATTAAAAACAAGGGTTGAATTCTCATTAAGGAGAGCCTCATCATCTGTTAGCATGGCGCTGAAATTGGCGACAGCAAGTTTGGGTCTCTTTACGGGCCGGGCCGTCGATAGATCTAGCTTAGTGGGGAAAGAAGCCGATGTCATACATCTATAAAACAGATATGTACTTCTGTTAGGTTGCAATATGGAGCGACTTAATCTAGGCTAGATAGCGCCCAATTATATATAGGCCGGATTGAGGAAGACGTCTGTCACTGTCGGTTATCAATACTCTAATTTTTCCAGTGCACAACACTTTCTTTGCTCTACCGGGACTGTGAAAGTCATGTAGGTAATATGTTGTAAACACGGGTAGGCGAGGAAAGTCCTTGAGTCCATACTTCGCAGCTTGGTTCGGCCCCCAAACCTTGCACACGTTAAGAAAGTAACCCTGCGCTTACATGTAACCCAAAGTGAAAAGCTCAATATAAAATAAACGACCCCTCGGCTGCCTCCCGCAAGGCAGACGGGCAGTGCCCCGCTTGTCATTACATCGTATGAATACCAGCTGTCGATAGATCCTCCTGTCCACATCAATGAACACATCTTTACTATCCTGGGCTAGATGGTTTTTTATTGCCCTAGAAACCCACACCTTCTTGGGCTTGTCACCCGTTTACCGAATCTAGACATCGGTCTTCTCCGGCTTAATACTATATTCGTTGTTCTTAGCTGGCGCTCCCCCTTCTTCCGTGCCGGCAAAGGCTAGTAAATAGAATGGTCGTTTTGCGCATCATTATGGCGCTACTCCTACAGCTGTCATCCTGGCTATGGCACATAGCATTCGCCCAGCTCGGTCCAATTCGATTATGCATTAAGGCCTTCCTCAGCAAGCTCTGGTCATCAGCCAAACTGTGCGTAAAATATTGCTGGTGGATCCCGAGAACTACATTAGATAAAGTTGCAGAGAAGTATTCTAGGCTCTACCGGGAATTCATAGAGTTGGTCTCTACAAGGGTTCTCGTTTTGAATCTCGTTATCGTCTACACAATTTACCTAGTCATAATCGGCATAACGCTATTCATCCATATTATCGCCCGCTTCGCGTACCGACGGTTCGTCGCGCTGTGGCGCGGGCAAGATAAGATAGATAAGCTGGAGGAAAAATCGGGAGACAGCAGCGAGGAAACATCGGAAGGCAGGGCGGAGGATAAATCGCCTAGCAGTGAGTTAAGGGAAGCCGAAGAAAAGTCAGGCCTGCCGGAAACCATTCGGGACAAAATTGAAGCGATCAAAACCGAGGGAGGCGAAGAAGCGGAGCTGCTCCATCTAGTTGTCGACCCATGTACAGTTGACCATGGGTGGTCTGACATCGCACTGGACCGCGAGGTTGAAGAAGTGATCAAGCTCATCACGAGCAAAGGGAACAAGAGTGAGGACTCCGACTACGGCGTGTTAAAAGGTGGCAAGATTGCCGGCGCCCTGCTGTATGGTCCTCCCGGGACCGGCAAGACACACCTGGCTCGCGTGTTGGCGCGCGAGAGCGCCGCGGTGGTGATCAACGCCTCGCCAGCCGATATCGAGGACTGCTGGGTCGGCAAGACGGAGAAGACCATCAAGGCGCTGTTCAGTCTCGGGAGAAAGCTCGCGCCCAGCATCATATTTATCGATGAGGCAGATGCTCTCTTACGAAAACGTAAATTTCATGATTGGGGCTGGGAGAGGACTCGGATTAACCAGTTCTTACAGGAGATGGACGAACTTAGGAAGTCCAAGGACGCGCCATTCGTGCTACTGTCCAGCAATTTCCCTTGTGAGCTCGATCCCGGTGTGCTGAGAAGGGTGCCTACCCGGCTCCACATTGCCCTTCCTTCTCGGCAGCTGAGGAAAGCCATCTTTGACATCAACCTGAAAGACGAGATTCTAGATCGGGATGTCGACACCATGTACCTAGCGGAGAGAACTCCCGGCTATTCAGGCTCAGATATCCGGACCCTATGCATCCAAGCTGCCTTGGCATGTGACATCATCATCACACAAGGGGATGATGCCGGTAAGAGAATCCTAAACCGGGCGCACTTTACCAAGGCTTTGGCGAGGACGCCACCTAGTACGTCGGCATCCGCGTTGGAACAGATCGAGGAGTTCTCTCGGGAGTTAGATCCTGAGGCCATTATTAGTAGACAAATTCAACACGTTGAGGTTGAAGCTGCGGCTGTAGGTGAGTCAGGAGCCAACGAAAGAATTTGCTTCCTACACGGAAAACAGCCTGCTCCACGGCCGATGTCATCGGCGAGCCAGCAAGATTATTCCCACGCAACAGCATACCAGTACCAGCCACTCCACGACAAGGATCACGAAGTAAGGCTTTTACACCTGATGCCGGGAGACTTCGACGACCCTATCCTTATACAACTCACGCACTCCTCCCTCAAATCGCTAAGAAAGAACAAGGCTGCAAATAGCCCACTTATAATTGATTCTATAAAAGCGACCCTGCCGCCGCATTGGCGTGTTGTTTTTACCAACGAGAACAGGATCATGTTTTTCAAGACAGAAAGCAACGAACTTGTTACCTCATGGCAGCATCCCGACCCTAGCTTCGATATGTCTAGCGTCTATTTACCGCCATCGACAGACCGCGATGGCTCTAGGCGCGGCCCATCCTTCGAGGCGCTGTCCTATGTCTGGGGCTCGACCGAGGCATCAGAACGGGCCTACGAGATATCGGATACCAGCGCACCTAAAGTTATTTGCGTCACGGCCAGCCTATCCCAGGCACTGCGCCACCTACGGCGACCGCGCGAGCGACGCACCCTCTGGGTCGACGCCGTGTGTATCGACCAACAAGACGCTGCCGACGTCGCCGCCCAGGTCCCCCGCATGGATACCATCTACCGGAATGCGTCCCGCGTTGTGGTCTGGCTAGGCCAGGCGAGCGAGGATAGCGACGCAGCCATGACTCAATTGGCGCATCTGGGTCGTCAGGTCGAGACCGTAGGCAACATATTACTGTTCCCGTCACCGGACGCCGAGGACAGGCACATCAGCTCACCGTGCCACGAGATCAAGCTCGAGATGGCTGTCTGGCACGCGATAGAGGCGTTGCTTATGCGGTCGTGGTTCCAGCGCGTGTGGACGATGCAGGAGATCCGGCTAGCCGACCACGAGGCTCTCATTCAGTGCGGGCACGCCACAGTAGGCTGGAAAATACTCGTACGTGCGCTGCGCTGCCTCAACAACAAGGAGCAGCTTGCGCTTCAAACACTAAAGAGCCGCATGCGTCCGGTCTTTGACCTCGCGCCGGTGATGGCCGAGGCGTCCGTCCGCAGCACAATGTTCATGGCCAGCACGCGCGGCTGCTTCGACCCGCGTGACCGTGTGTACGGCGTCCTCGGCCTGCTGCCGGCCCACATGCGGCGCCGCGTTTCCCCGCGCTACGACCTCCCCGTCATCGATGTATACCGCGACGCGTTTATAGCGCACACCGAGACGGTGGGGCGCCTTGAACTGCTGGGGTTTTCCTACCCCGAGGGTCGCAAGCTGCCAGGCCCATCCTGGGTGCCGGACTGGACCTCACGCCTGCGCATTACGTACGGCATATCGCAGTTTGCCACGGGCGCCTCACGCTGCCACGCGGCGCTTCGGTCGAAGGAAAAGGAAATGCTCGACACGCTTGGGGTTATATGCGCCACCGTCACGGGGGTGAAAAGGCACGCTCTGCATGGCCGTAAGGCCGGAGATGAAAAGCCCGTTCATCAGCTAGTCGAGGCGTTGCTAGACTGGGAGCCACAGGAGAGCGTCATGGACGACGAGCAGCCTTATGTCACGGGTGACCGCAGCGCTTTCGACGCCTACGCCATGGCAGTGTGCAAGGGCATGTTGATGGAACGGTTTCACACCACGCCCTACGGCGCAAGCGACTATCCTAGCATGGCGGCGTGGAAGACCTTCCTGCGCTGCCTCCGAGCACGCCAGCTTGACGGCGCTAACATCTCGCAGCGTTGGCTCTTCCACATCTTTGACGGCCTATTAGAGACGTCGTGGGTCGAGACGCGGGAGGGGTACTTTGGGCTCGCGCCCGGTGGCACGCGCCTAGGTGACGTTATCTGCATCCTGCTTGGATGCGACGTACCCTTGCTGCTTCGCCTAAGTCAAAAAGAGAGAAATAGGGAGGGGGGAGACGACACGAAACTCGACGCCGAGGAGGCGGAAGACCCAGAGGACGAAATGAAAAACGCAATAGAGAACGGAATCGAAGAGGAACAGGGAGATGAAGGGAATGAGGTAGAAGATGACACATACCAGGTCGTGGGCGAGTGCGTGATTCCTGGCCTGGAGGATTCCATCCGTTTGCTCGGTCCACTTCCTCGCCCGTGGGTAGTAAAGGTCACCCATGGCACCGCAGATGAAGACGTAGTTTGCTACCAGAATACCGAAACGGGCGATATAACGGACAATGACCCACGACTTACCGCACCGACAGGGGATGGGCAGTGGGAGTGGGAGCCGCTGCAGGGGGACGAGATGGCGAGCAGCAGCACTGGTAGCGACGACGACCCCCCCTTTACTGGCCAAAGGTTTAGGCACAAGGCCACGGGACAGGTGGTCGGGTATGATCCTCGCTTAGAACCGGAGGCGATAGAAGCACGCGGAGTGCGACTAAAGACGCTCACGCTTGTGTAATGAGCGGTAGACGAACTCAACTTCTTGGTTCCGATTCCGTCCGTTCCTGTTTCTCGCTGGCGGGAGTATGTGCGAATGGCGAATTTCGGCTCCCGTCCCCCGCAGGAGTACGAGCGAATAGCGAAACTCGGCCGTGATGACTCTGCGCGCAAGTGAACCATCGCGCAGTAATTTATGGTACGGGTGTCTGACGTCCTGGGCATGCCGCTAGGGCTATATAACTACTTCATGCGCTCTGACTAGATGCAGGTATTGAGACAAGCATCTAGAGTGGCGTGAAAACACGGAGGGACACTGCTTTAATCGGATGCCTCTGTGTTAGGCTCATCAATATAGAGTATACCTTCCGAAAAAGCTAAATGCTTGGATGAGTGAGACGCTTGGTCTTCATATTATACCCACTTTAAATAACATTGTGGTTTATGCATAGGCCTTCCCTCATTTTCTACAATTATGTTTCTCAAATCAGTGTAAAAATGTATGTCGGGTTCGTCAAGCAGGGTTTGATGTAATCTGATTGGGGTGATGAGCTCCAATATTGTATTAGGGGTCCCGATTAATGTGTAGCGGTGGGCTCCAGGGTGTACGGCGATTGACCAGGCCTATACTCAACCCGTTAAAGCAGAATGTTACACCTCCCAGCACGGGATATCAAGATATTTAGTCACTTGTTTGTTTCAAGATGGAATATAACCGCGCACCATAATTAGCGGGTGCTAAGTATTACCTACCATTCGCTACATAGGTGAGGGGTTACTGGCACAACGGTTACTGGGCAATAGTAATAAGTTAGTACTGTAGCAACAACTTTGTATGAACTACACAGTAAAGTAAAAACTTGCACAAGCCAAAATACTCCCAGCAGGAAGCATTAACTAAATAGTTGTTACACGGACGAGTGCCGAGGGTCTGGGACACCCGATGTCATGTATATAATCATATGAGCGGCAAGTTGCCGAACTACATGATCTTCTAAGACAGACAGCGTGGGATCGTCGAACCCGGCGATTTGGATAACGCGATTCAGGTATAAAGACTGCAGATCGCCAGCCCAGTGGCAGGGGAGCCAGAGATCCACGTGGCCCTTGGCTGCATAGAAGATTATTTACAATGTGAATATGCTTCCAAGCCCTTGTTACAGTAGTGACGAAATAAAGTATACTTCGTAAGCAGATACGTCGCCTCACAGGTTAATATGAGATTGGTGGCTTAATTATGCATCTTTTCCAATAAATGCTCGTTGATCTAATCGTAACGCACGAGAGAGCGAGGACGACTCAGCATTTTAATGATATACTAATACTATACTGCATCCGAGTTTAAAGATGTAATGCATAGATACCTGTGCGGACGCTAGTTCTGCCATGTGCGCGGCAGGAACTAAAGATGACCCCCGCAACATGTGCGGCAAAGCTATATAGAGTCCGCACACGTATAGTAAGCTAGGCCCTGAAATCTAGAGGTGTAGTTGGTTGATTAAGTGGCAACGTGCCTAATAGAGAAGGTGTCAGCATTTTCTTGGCCAATCATGATACTACCCGTGTTACGCATCGCCTTATTCGAATTGTCTAACCTAGGGCTTACCAACAATTTATTTATGCGGCGTAGCAGGGGCAGGGCCGGGGGTGGAATTGAGAGGACGTATTTTAATTTTAGTGTACCTCTTAACGTCCTCTACAGCTCTACCTTGACTTCCGGCATACGGGATATGCCGTAGCTCCGCTCATGTCCCGAGCCTGGCGTGATATACCATGTATGTCTAATATGTATGATTCGTGAGGCTCAGGATCACACGAAAGACCAGGGCTAATAATACACGAGCCAGAGCCAGTACTATATATATACTCGTGTAGCAGATGTTGCTCGCTTAGTTGGGATATCTCTTCTTGGTTCACGATGATCAGTCAATCCTGGAATTGCTTGCAGCTGGAACTATGACACTTAACGCCTGGCCTGGGCTTTGGGGGGTAGTGAATGACTCCTTCTAACATATAACACCCTTGCTGGTGGTTCAGTTGTTGATTCTGAAGATTTGGCATCATCTTTAACATGAAATCATCTATATAATTATATAAAATCTTCGTCTCAACTTGCGAAAGTGCATAATAGGTCCTTTTAGCTTTACTATTAGTACTCATCTTTTATCGTCCTATTATACTCGGAGCTTGAAAATATTTGTGCCAACAGGCAATATGTATATCACTAAAGCTCTCTTTTTTATAGCCGCCTTTGCGGGAATTTCAGTGTCTCAGAAATCCGACGCTGAATTCTGTTCCGCGCAACAGGTTTCCTTCTTCTCCTGGGCCGCCGCAGGTCCTACAACACCTGCTGCGGTACTCTCTTTTCTCGCCACACAGACAAATTCTAAACCGCCTTTGGCTACTTTCGATCCCAAAGGCCACCAGGATGAGATTTGCTCTATCCTAGACGAGCTGCCTGCCTCGCTGGTACCCGAATTCGTGACCTACATCGTATCAGTTCTCAGCTTTGGCAGGGCCTCCAGCACCGTCTTGCTTAACCTCGCTACGAACTGCGAGCCCGAAGATAAGGTCGCGAGCGTGACCGATTATATCTACGCCATGCTCACCCCTACGGGCAACCCCTGTAAGGTCACGCCTGCCCCCGGCGGCGCGGCCAACAGCACTTACCCAACCTCGCCGGCTCCGACGGGTACGAGCTACTTTTCTAGCCCCGGCAATACTACCTATCCCACCTCGATCGTTACGGCCGCTGCTGCTAGGCCCACCGGTGTCCTGTTGGGGGCGGTCGCTATGGGGGGTGTTCTCGGCGCCGCAGCCCTGCTTTGAGCGGTTTCGACTGTCTATGGTTGTCATAAATTGAAAAGGCGATTGGTTTCAACCTTTGTACCTAGGCTTTTATATGTATTTAATTCGAAAGCGTCGAGTTATAAGTTCTATCTAATCCAATGGCCACTGTTTACTCTGCGCCTTAAATCGTCTTTTGATGCCGATGTGATAATTTTCATTTAAAGGGGGCAGGGTTTAACCATCGGTTGCAAAAACCGTGTAGTGCCAAGGAAGTGGTCACTAAAATAGAAAGCTTTGACGCCGAAACTCTATTTTAAATACGCTGTAAATCAAAGTGCAGGGCACTTCGATTTAAGTTACAGAGGTTGTCCATATATTGACCTACTAGACTAGGTTCTAACTAGGGGAGACTCTCTGGACCCCACCCAAGCTTATGTAAGGTGTACGGGGGGAGCCCGCCTCCTTTCGCCCAAGCTTATATAAACCTCCTTCCTCGACGATTCTGAAGCTCTTTAGAGGCTTTAATTGCTATAAATCGCTGTTTAGGGACCTAAGTACGTAAGCCACGAACTCTATATTTAAAGTTGTGGTGCATTCTTTATTAGTGAACTAACTAATAGATAAGCTGCAGACACCGAACTAACTAATTAGAGGGCTACGGACACTTTGAGAGTTTGAGGGGGTTCTGGATATAAATTTCCCAAGCTCCGCCTTCCTTCGCACTTAATTGTCATTGCTAATACGTGCTCAGGAAAGCAAAGCTTTCCAATTAAGAATTTTTCGCATCAGAAACCAGGAAGTATATTTATGGCATGGACAACATACATGGTCTTTGAATAAAAGTAATAAATAGAAATGACATCTATGGAGATTCCCCTTAAAATCGTCATTTGTTTTGTGAACTTAAAAGTATACCTATGGTGAGCTATATGGGCAGATAAGCCGTGTAACCCAGCCAGTACAAACTGGAGTATAAAGGAAACAAGTGCTGGAATAAGTATTTTATCTCCGATCCTATGGCATACCCACATGGATCATCACTTCTTGAGAGTGATCAAATTATTGGGTATCCGTTATACTAAACGGGTGTCACAGTTCTAACTGCTAGTAGGGCCAGTGTTGACTTATTGTTATTGCACGAAGGAGGGAAAACCCCTATTCTAGGCTGAGGACTATTTAGCTAGTATATACACGGGCCATGGACCCGTGCCCGATACCCCCGGTCCCTGGGGGTTAATCCGTAGCGTTCCGTGACAACGGGCGCATGTGACCTCCTAAAGTCATATGTTATTAGTAGTCATAAATAAGCTTTGGTTCCAAAACATAGAATTAGGGCTAATTTGTCCAACCGGAATAATGTTTTCCGAGTATATGTTCATCTTCCGGTTATGTCGACAACAGAGAGTGGAGTTACCCTCAGGCAGCCGAGGGTATCGTACCCCCACCATATAAAGTAGTTAACTTCTCCAACCCACATCTATCTGTCATTTCCTTATAGAGAGGTGTAGATACCTATCATCGTAGCTGTGCCAAATACTTCTTGCAGACAATATGATGTCAAGACCTTCGCATGTACACGTTTTAAGAAGGGACGGTAGAGAGAGAGTAAATTTATATGTATGAGCATAAGGATGGATCTAGGCTATGAAACGGCAAGAAACTTATAATATTTATAAACGGCTGCTTAACTAGTTAAATAGGCAGCGCTGTAGCAAAGGGGCTTGAAATACCTGCTGAACGGAGGTAAACTTAATTTACCCATCCATTCATCACATATATCACTTAATTGATGGGCGGATCTCTTGATCGCAAAGAACGCAGTACTGTATTGCCACGAAAAAAAGGATGTAAAAGGGAAAGGCATGGTGGTAGTATGTTACAAGCCCCTCCGTTCGTACACCCCCTTTTCTTTTATGCCCCTTTACTTAGACCCCAGCACAAGAACTAAATAGGCTATATCGTTATACACCCCTGTAGTTCTTACACTCCTCCCACTTCACTACACTGTTATTTCTTTATTTCACTTTTTTTACCTGTGTTTAAAGGCTTCTTTAATTTTAGTCTTGTCATAACCGGGGTCTAGTATACGGTAAGTACAAACTCTTGTTGTTGCACGAGGGTATCAAGGCTACGTAGGCTAACTTAGATACATATACAGAGGTTTTTTTGTTCTTATTTTGTAATAATATTTCTTTTTTCTAGCTTTTTTATTTCGAATAAAGCTATTTTTATTAAAAAAAAAAAATTATGCCTTATCAGAATTATTATTAAAATTATCGTCGTTTATAGTTTTATATATCTTGTTGTTGTTATTCTTATATTTATTGCTTCTAGATACAAAAAAGTCTTTTTTATAAACAACTTATTATTTTATAACTTATTTCCTACTAAACTACTTAAATAGTTCTAGCTTATTTAAATACATTAAATAAAACTTCTATAAATAATAGTTATATTTTTTAAAGTTTACCGCTAGTTATTAACTAGGTTTATAATACTTTTAATTAATTAAATAATATAAACTATTTATATCTTTTCTGCTATTTAATACACTATTATATAGCTATTTCTCCTCTGTTTATTTTTTATTATTTTTAACTAGTACTAATTTTTCGTTCCTATCCTGTGCTTCTTTATTTACTACTTCCTGCCCCGAAAAGCCTTTAATTAAAACAGGTTATAATTAAAAATAATATACAACAAAAAATATATTTAATAAAAAATACCAAAGTTTTAATATATAAGTTTTTTTATAATATTTTATAATCTTATAAAATTTTATTTATTTATCTATTAATTTCCGTGCTTTTTTAACCTTAATATTTTTTATACTTAGCTATACTAATTATTTTATTTAATATATAAATATATTAATATAATACTTATTACTTATATATTAATAGCTTTTTTATATAATTTATATTTAAATATAAAAATTATTTATAATAATATTTATTATTTCGGCTATTTTATTAGCTTTATTTATTTTATATATATTATATATTAAGTTGTTTAAGTTCCGCAGTACCGGTAGTTTTATACCAACTTTTAAATAATAGCTGTAATTTATAAAAAACAGCGTTATTTTAATAATTAAAAACTTAGTATTATTAGCTGCAAACTTAATAAACAATAACTAATTTATTTAGTTATTCTGATTTCAAAATATATATATTTATAAGTATTATTTAAATGCTTGGTTTATAGCTTTTGTTTGTTTATTTATTTATAGGTAGTATACTATTAAAAGTTTTAACGTAATACTTAGCTATTTAAATAAATAGCGTTAAAACTTTAAAATAAACTACTTGCTTTTATTAAATATAATTATTTCAGGTATGCTATAAAAAAAATAAATACGGTTAATAAATACTTCTATTAACTCTTTAGTATTAATTATTTTATATAAAATAAAATGCCTTATTTTTATTAGCCGGTTTATTATTATTAATATATTTATATATTTTTATTTATACTACGTATATAAAAAAAAATATATAATATAATTAACTGAGATATTTATTTATAATTAATATAAAACTAATAAGTTATATAGTAGTTTCTGGGGCTTTTTATACAGCGTTTTTATTTTTTTATAAAAATAGTATATTTTAATATATATAATTATATTTTTATATATCCCGGGCTACTAATATATTCTAGTAGTTATCTCAGCTATTTTTACTTTTTTTTAGTAATTAATAA
>MU384160.1:0-21564 GCA_022495065.1 Xylaria telfairii | reverse complement strand
ATATATAATTTAATTAAATATATAATTTAATTATAAATTATATTAAAAATTTAAAAAATAATAATAAAACTTATAAATAAATAAATAAAATTTTATAAAATTTTAAAAATTTATAAAAAAATATATTTATTTAAACTTATATATTTATTTTTAAATATTTTTTTTATATTTTATTATTTATAAATTTAATTAGTTATAATAAAAAAATTTAAAAATTAAAATAAAATTAACACTAAAACTATAATAAAAAATAATAATTTAATAATTATTAAAATAAATAAAAAACTAAAAAAATATTAATTTTATTAAAAAATATTAAATAATAAAAAATAAAAAAATAAGCTTTAATATTTTATTAATTAAAAATATTATTATTTTATATAATAATTAATATAAAATTTAAAAAACTATAACTATTATTTATAAAAATTTTACTAAAGCTATTAAAAAAACCTAGGCTATTTAAATAATATAAAAATAAATAAATATTATAATAAAAAATAATTTATAAAAAAAAAAAAAAGATTTTAGTTTTAGTAAATCTAAAAGCAATAATTTAAATAATAATATATACGAATTATTTAGCAGTAATAATAAAAACGTACGTTTTATTTAAATCGAAAAAACTAAAAAAGGGGAGTATTATTACAATCCTTAATTAAGAACAAAAAGTATATATATATATAGACCGATATTGCGTAGCTTTACTAGATTAGAACCCCTGCGTAATAATAAAAGTCATTATATACCCCCAACCATAGAGATCCTGACAAGCACACTTCCTACCTCCCGCCAACAGCAGCATCTCTAGCAATCTTGGATCTCCCCTCCAGCACCGACATACCCCGCCCCGCTGTTAACAGTTATCGCATTGCTAGGGAATGGAAACTCACCTATATACGAATGCCCGAAATGCCCTAATATGCCCAAGTTCGGCGGCTACAAAGACTTGGATAAGCACTGCAAGACTGGCAAAGCTCACTGGGGCAATGTGTTATGCCACGGGCGTAGACAGCGGGGCCGTCTACTCAGATGTGGTTATAATATACGGTAGCCTTGGATGGATAGATGGATGGATGGAAAATTTTACGCCGGGGGAAAACTCGCGTCTTCAGCCTCCCTAGGGGCTTCAGGCGTACAAAGCTATCTAACTATTTATTCTACTACTAAATTCAGGAAAACACTTTAATATATAAATATTTTATTTTTTAAACCTAAAAATACACGTAATAATTAAACTATATTTATTAGCCCTGTTTTTTAAGCTTATATTTAACATTATATATTTATAGTTTATTTTTTTATAAAAAAAAAATTATATTATTTAAAAATAATAAATTTAATAATAATATTTTTATAATTAATTAAATTTATAAAATAAAGATTTTATATTATAATTTTTATAATTAAAATTAAATAATTAATATTATATATATAAAAAAAATTTTAAAAAAACGTTTAAAAAAAATAATTAAATTTTAAGTTATAGTTTTTAATTTATAACTTAAAAGAATATTTTATAATAAAACTAATAAGTTTTTTAAATTTTTTTTTATTTAAATAATTAAAATTAAAACTAATATTATTAGTTATATTTTTAAAACCTAGTGTAAAGAAATTATAAAAAATACTAGTTATTAAAAATAATTAGTTTAATTATTAGTTTTTTTTAAAAAAATAATTAAATTTTTATTTTTAAAAAATTTTATTTAATTTTTATATAATTTATTAAAAATATTTAAAATATATTTTTTAATAAAAATTAATAATTTTAATAAATTTATAAAAATTTAATAAATTAATTAAAAATTTTTATTAATATATTTTTAGTTTTTTATATAAAAATTTTAATTTAAATTATTATTTTTTTATTTTTTTTAATTTTTTATAAAATATAAAATATTTAAATATTTTAATTTTATTATATAAATAATTATAATAATTATTATATTTAAATTTTTTATAATATTAATTAAAATTATTATATTTTAATTTTATAGTTAAAAATTTATATATATTTTATTTAAATATATTTTAAATTTTTTTTAAATATTTTAATTTAATTTTTAAATTTAATATTATATAAATAATTAATATTTATTATTTTTATTATTTAAAAAAACACTTTTAAATAAATAATTTAAAAACTTTTTTAATATTTATTAAAATAACCTGGGTTTTTTTTAATAATAATAATTTAAAATTTTTTTTAGTTAATTTATTAATTATTTTATTACTTTTAATATTTTTATATTTTAAAGCTTAATAAGTAACGTGGTTTATAAGCGAGCGAATTATTTAAGCGAGCGGATTATTTAAGCGAGCGGATTATTTTTGCCAAAGTACCCTGCTATATAAATTTATATAAGGCAGTACTTAAGGGGTAAAAAATATCTCCATTAATTTAAGCCCTAAAAATATAAAAAAATCAGATTTAAATAGCTTTTTTTATAAAGAATCCGTCAATAATTTTTTTAATTTTACCCGATTTTTTTAAATAAGGTAAATATAAGTTTTTATAATAAAGCTTAAAATACCTTTATAAATACCCTTGTTATTTAATATAATTAATTGTTATATTTTACGCTACGGATTAAAAAAATTAAAAAAAATAGTTTTAAGCTATTTAAACAAATTTAATTTAAAAAACTAAAAAATTAAATTTTTCCGATTTTTATTTAATTTTTTAGCTAAGGTTTAAAATTTAACGTTAAAATTTTACTTTTATATATTTTAACCTTTAGTTATTTAATTAAATAAAAATTAAAAAAATAATAAAGCTTTAAAAAAAATTATAATATAGTAAATTATATATATTATATTTTTTTTGATTTTTAAAACTTAAAATTTAAAAAATGCATTAAATTTAATAAATTTATAAAGGTATTTTTAACCTTTAGTTTTATTAGTAAGTGTACGTACGTATGTAAACAAATAACATAAAACAAACAGATAAAACAAGTGTGGGCAAGACTGGTGGTATTATTATGTCTGGCTAAAAAACTATCTATTGGTGCGGAAACGGAAACTTGCAGACTATTTATGCTGGCAGCGATCATGGCGGAACGTGGCGGAAGGTCGCGGAAAGTATTCCGCTGCCTTGCGTTCCATGCAACCATCAAGTTTTAAACCTATATTTACTTTACTTAAAAAAATCCAGTAAAATTAAAAATATTATCTCTAGATTTTTTATTTAAAGGGCTATTTAAATCTAATTTTTTTATATTTCTAGTTATTTTATATAACTTTATATATTCTTTTATATAAATTTATATAACAAGGTACCTTGGTAAAAATAATCCGCTCGCTTAAATAATCTGCTTATATTAATAAGGTTTATTAAAAGTAGTTATAGTAAGTTTATATATTAAAAATAAAAAAGGAAAAAAAAAGCTGTTAAGTTTTTAACTATAAGTTAAAAACTTAAGTAGTTTTTTTTTTAACTTTTTTTATTTAATTTATAAAGTAAAGCATAAGTGGTTTACAGCTATTACTTTTTACTTAAATGTAGCACGTATATAAATCACGTTATATTATACTACTTAAACTATAATTTTTTTAAAATAATATTATATTATATATTTAATATAATAATAAATATTTATTAAAATGTTTTATTATAAATTTTAAAAATAATTAATAAAACTTAATAAATACTTTAATTATTATTATTATTATTATAACTTGTTATATTTTTAAGTTAAAATTAATTAATTATTAAAAACTAAAATATTTTATAATTTTTTTTATAAATAAAATATTTATATTTATATATAAGCTTATTTTTATATTTTTAAAAAAGTTTTTAATAGTTAAAAAAAATCTATTATTATTATTTATTATATATATATATTATTAAATGGTTAAAAAGTATAATATTATATATAAACAAAAATATAAAATAAATAGCTGTATATTAATTTACTTTTTAGTTATTTATATAAAAATAAAGCTTTTATATAAAAAATCTTTTATAATGTAAAGTTTTTTACTTAAATATACCACTTGTTTAATTAAGTTAAATGCATTAATTATTAACTATATAAATAACTTTATATATAATAAATGTTAGCTTTATATATAACTAGTATTAGCTTTATATATAGTTAATATTATTATTATAACATATATAAAAAAAGTTTTTTTTTAAAAAACTATTTATAAAGTTTTTTTTATTTATTTATTTTAAAAATATTTTTAAATAAAAGTTAATTTTATTTAAAGTTAGTTTTTTATTTATTATTAAATATTTTTATTTATTTATTTTTTTATTATTTTTTAATTATATAACGTTTAAGTTATAAACTGTTATAATAACTTAAATATAAACTTCTTAATTTACAAGTTATAGTTAAGTGCCTAGTGGGACTAGTGCAGACCCCACATTAGTCATCCATCCGTACAACCCACATCACGTGACTGCCAGTCACCTGACCACTAGTCACCTAACGTCACCTGACGTAGCCGCACCAACCCCACCACACTTAGCTATTATTATTGCCGCGCCTTGCGCAGCCTTGTAGAGTTTTTTCCTTTCCTTCTTTATACTTAGATTTTTTACATAATATAGCATATATTATAACAGCTTTGTTTTTTATTAATATATTAAATATAATAATAATTATTAATTTATATTTATTATTTATTTATTTAATTAAATATTTTAATATTAAGTTATATTTTTATATTTTTTAAAAAATAAATTAATTATAAATATTATTTTTATATTAAATAAATATATAAAAAATATTTTTTAAAAAATAATATTAAATATAAATATAATATATTTATTTATAACATAGTTTATAAATAAGCGATATATTTAAACAAGCGATATATTTTTTTTTAGTTTATTATGTTTAATTATTAATAATTTTATAACTAAAATATTTATTATTAAAAATTAATTAAATTTTAATTTATTATTTGTTTTTATATTTTTATTATAAGTTTTTATATTATAGCTAGTTTTATTATATTATTTATAATATTGTTAATGTAATATACTTGTTTTATTATTACTATAATTTTTTAATGTTTATAATTATATTAAGTCTTGTATATTTTTTTAAATAATTAAATTAGTTATATTTTTTATAATAAAATTATCTTTGTTTTATAAGCGTTTTTTTTTATTTCTTTAGCGTTTATTTAGTGTTTTATTTATTTTATAAAGCTTTTTAACTTTGTTTTTTATAAAAGTAAGTTTATTTATTAATATTTTTATAGTTTTTAAAAACTAGTTAATTATAGTTAAAATTAAGCTTAAAAAGTGTTTTTAATAACTAAAGATTTAATTTTTAATAAAAATTAACTATATAGTTGTTTTTTTAGCAATTTTTAATATTTAAAAAACCTAAGGTTTAAATAGTTTAATAATATTATAAATTAACGTTAATAATTATATTTATATATCCAGCTTTAAAATTACAGCTTATGGATTATAAAGTATTAATCTTAACCTTTAAAAACTTTATATAATATTTAATTCTTTAAAAGTAATAAAAAACTTAAGTTTTATAATATAATTAATATATAATTTAATAAATTTATTAATTTATTAATTTATTAACTATATATTTATTTTAATATATTATAAAGTTTAATATTAAATAGTTAAATTAAATATAATAAATAAAAAAATAATTATAATTTTATATTTTTTATAATATTTTTTAAACTTAATTAATATATAATTTTTATATTAATTTAATATTAATAATTAATATATATTTATTTATAATAATTAAATATATTTATTTAAATATTTTATTTATTTTAATTATATATTATTATTTATTTATTTATTAAAATTAATATTAATAATTTAATTAATTAAAAAGTTAATATTTTTATATTAATATTAAAAATAAAAAATACTTTAAAAAATAAAATATAACAAGATAAATAAACTATATAAATTAATAATATAAATTATTATTAATTATTTTTTATTACTAAGTTATATTATTTTATGTTTTTTATAGTAATTAATATATATAATAATTATTAAATAGCTAGGGGGTATAATATTATATATAAACAAAGGGGTGAGATAAATAGCTGTATATTGATCTACTTTTTAGTTATTTGTATAAAGGTGAGCCCTTTGTACGAAGAATCTCTTATAGTGCAGAGTTTTCTGCCTAGATACACCACCTGCCTAATTGGGTTAGGTGCGCTAATTGCCGACCGTACAGATAACTTCGTACGCACTAAACGTTAGCCTCGCACGTAACTAATATTAGCCTCGTACATAGTTAACACTATTATTATAACAATAATTATATATAAATAAATTTAACTTATTATAAACTTAATTTTATTAAAGTTTTAAATATTATTATTATAAATATTATATTATATTTTTATATATATATAACGTTTAAACTATATGTTAATAATTTTTAAATTTTTATATAATATTTTTTAATAATTATAAACACGCGTAAACTATATTTTAAGCTTTTTATAACAATTAATAAAATTGTAAGCTTAGTGTTTATTAATTAAAAACGCGTTATATAAGTTATATAAAAAATCCGTTATATTTTTTATAATAATATAAATAAAAAAATATTTTTGTTTATTTAAATTAAATATATATTTAAAAAAAATATTTTTTTTAATTAAATTAAGTTTATATATATTAATATAAGTTTTATTATAAATAGTATAACTGTTTATTTTATAATATATAATACTTTTAAAAAACTAATAAATTTTAAAAACGCGTTAAATATTAATTTTTTAATTTAATTAAATAGTTTAAATAATAAAAAATATTTTAGCTTTTTTAATTTCTTTAAATATTATATTATTAATAAATTATTACGTAATAAAATTAAAACAACGTGTTAATAAAAAAAGTGCATTACTTGTTTAAATATATTGTTTATTTATAAATTATATTAATAAATAAAAATTAATATTTAACTTTAATTAAAAAATATTTAAATAAATATATAAAAATAAATAAAAGTTATATAAAAAAAATAAATATTTATTTTAAAAATACTTTTTTAATTAAATTAATTTTTATTTTTATTAAAAAATATAAACTAATTAAAACTCACGGCTAGGACCTACTTTAAGTGATTATATAACTTTATATCACGTGATTACAGGTCATTTAACGTGGCCCTACTGCACACACTACCACATAACCCACTTGTACAATATTTACTTGCGCGCCCTGCGTGTTCTAGTTAGCTTCCTTTTTTTTCTTTTTCTTTATTTATAGATTTTTACGTAATATAACACTTATTTAATAAAGCCTTGTTTTTATTTACGTGTTAAATGTTATTATAATTACTGCTAGTATAAATAATCTGCAAGTTTTTACATTAATAAATAGTTTTTTAGTTAAACATAATAATACCACTAGTCTTGCTTACACTTGTTTTATCTGTTTGTTTTATGTTATTTGTTATTTGTTTAAATACGTACGTACATCTACTAACACGTCCCTTTGGATCGAGCTTCGCGTGCGCCATATCAAGCACGCCCGCGCACCTTATACCGTGACCGTCATGTTTCCAACCACCATAATCGCAAAATTCTATTACCGCCACTGCCACCTCATATGCATAGTGGGCGGTCTTAGGTTGATCATTGGTTGGTTGCCTTAGGAAACTGGCTTGATATAGTATCTGCGCCTTAGTGGCAAGACTTTCAGGAGACGAAAAGTGCACCATCCCAGGCACCACCAGCTACTAGCAAATACCAATGCAAAAATAGCAGAGCTTCTTTTCAACGGACCGGTCACAAGCATAAGCCTTAATTACTAGAGTCCCATTGCCGTTGTAGGGGTTATGCTTACGTTTGCAACTATTGTTAAACAGTCTTTTTGTCATACGGACCAGGCCAGGTGCTAGGCGCTTACGCCTGCCAGCCTTCCGTCTAGACATATAGCCTTCCGTCGAGACATACAGCCTTCCGGCAAGACACGCAGTCTTAAGGAGCCGCAACTATTGGTCGGCAACTATCACGGGACTCGTAAAAGTTATAGGAGCTTCGTATTACGGACTAGAACTAAAACAACCAAAGGAGAGGTAATGGATAAATGCCCAAGGCGCCAGCCTTTAACTGTCTATAAATATAAGGCGTAAGTCCAGGTTATATTTAAGGATAGATTTAAAAACCATGGACTTTTTAAATTTAAAGAAAATTATTAGTTAAATAATACATTGTTTTAAGCTTTTATTATATAAGCCTTTGTTATATTTTTAACAAAAGCTTATAGTTATAAAAAGCCTTAGTTTAATATAAAGCTAAGATTATTTAAAAATAAAACATATAAAACATATAAAAATTAAATATTAATAAATATATATATAATAAAACAAATAAAACTAAGCTAAATAATTAATAGTTATTTAATATAATAACATTTTTATTATATTAAATTTTATAAAGCTTTTATACTACTTAATTAATTAATAAAAAGTTAATAAAAAAAAGGTTAAATTAAAATATAAGCTGTGTAAAATATTTATATCACCATGTATCTTAAATGAGCCTATTAAATTTAAGGGATCCGTAGTTGCGCCGGTCATGTGCAGCTCTGCCTAGCATAGGCTGCAAGGGATGCTAATGTAGTGTCAAGTGGCATGACTTGTTTTTGTGTAATACAAAGAAACAAACAAAAGGTATACAGTATCTCTCCAGCCCTGGACCATGATTGACAATCTAGATCATCAAAAATTGTGTCTTGTGCTACACACAGTCGGGAATCCCAGATTGAGTAATAGATATTCTCTTGTTGTTAAACTTACCTTACAGCGTTATACAAGACCGAAATGGACACCCCTCCCCCCTCTCCTTTTTTTACTTGTCCAGTTACAAAGGGAACATTTAAGCGTCCACTTTATTATTACGTTTGCCAAGGCATAATTCTATGAAGGACTAGATGTCAGACGTGCGATTACAAGTCCCTTACTAATAAATCTACAACCTCAACATGTTTCATGATATGGGTTACGCTGTCAAACAAGAGGTCATCATAATTTACGAACCTAAAAGGCTAGATAAGCAACTGTATTTAGTAACACGGCAAGTCAGGGATTCAACTTCAAATAGATGTTGTCTTACCTCAGAAGTGAGCCGTCGTCATCATGATAGTATCAAACATGACAGTAATCGTCACCTTCCCATGCTGCCACGATGTGTATAAAGGCCATTAGGTTTGTAATCACTACATCCCATTATCCTCCACTCAAAAACTCACCCCACACAAGAAAAATCATAATACCTCACGTTAGCACACACAAAGACAAACCATCACTTTCGCCATGTCTGTCACATTCTGCCTGCCAGCGACTGAAGTGCACGAAGACGAGAGGTTCAAACTTGAACTCATCCTGGAAGACGACGGCATCATTGACTGGAGATCAATCCGCTCCATTCATATCCAGGTATGGAATGTCGGCGGACGTCCAACGGACAGGCAGTCAACGACAAACTGGCGGCCTTCTGGCCGACGTGGGGGGATAGTTTGTGAGAGCTATTGGTTTCAGGACCTCGAGCTGCACGAAAATTACAAGTTTATCGTGTCACTGCAGGCGCGTAGGCATGTTCTCAAACAGGTGGAGAGCGAAGAACTCAGAGTGGTGCCATGGTTTAGCTATTGAGATGGCCCGTATAGGATGCTCTATTAGGAGCTGGCAGTTATGAGCATTGGGCAATTTTGAGTGGCTCGTACCACTCACCTATGACCGGGTTATTTAGTTTGCTAGGTTGTCAGGGCTTAATATGCACAAAGCCTAGCCATCACAACTCGCCTGCTTTTCGCGTTTCTTCTCTATTTCTTTTCGTAGTGCGGAATCTTCTTACCGTACTTATTTGTTATTGGAATTTGGTCTTGGTTAATTCTATCTAGCGAAATGGAAGTCATAGTTTGGTTTATTCTGTGCCTCAACATTTAGGGCTCTAATAACGCGATGTTCACCAAACTCGTAATCAAAAACCGTGTAGTGCCAAGCTAGTTGTCCCTAAAATAGAAAGCTTTGCCGGCGAAGCTCCCATTTTAAATACGTTGAAAATCAAAGTGCGAGGCACTTTAATTTAAATTTTTATACGTATTTACCTAGTTAAGTCTATAACCCGTATAGAATAATATGCTGCTACCTAGGTATATACTGACTAATTAAAGAACTGCAGACATTTTTAGAGTTTGAGGGGGTTCCGGATATGAACTTCTTAAGCTCCGCCTTCCCTCGCACTTAATTGTCATTGCCAATACGTGCTTGGGAAAGCAAAGCTTTCCAATAATTAGATCCCGTCATCCGTGATTACAATTCTGAAGAAAACTCGTCCTTTTAATGATCTACAGATCAATATGTGACCTAGATGCCCGCTTTTACACCTTGGACCACGATGTGACCCAATTTGAACTAACTGATAAAAGAGTCAATGCTCAATAACTCGCCAACTCGCGCAAAGTTCCATTCTGGTAAATATAGCAGGCCCTGTGCCTTACATTGAAGGTCATATGGTATCACCAAGTTCGCTTAGGTCGGTGAAGTTTGTGGAATCAATAGGAAGATTATAGGATCTTGTGCTACACCTCTCTATTCCTCACGAGCCTGAGACTATTAAAAGGTCAGGCTTCTTGCAAATACATAAGGATTATTATCCAATACAGCCGTTTATCTAATCCCTGGAATGCTGGGGGTTTATATAGCGGTCATTGAGGTTTGGCTATTGGCTTTTCGTATGAAAACAAATAACAGAAGCCCCGAATTGATACCTGTTGCTCATTCCGTCAAGCAAGAGCTTTCCTAGCGCAGCCCGACCCGCGCCGATAGCGCTACGCTGCTGCAACAAAGAGTATTACCTGTTTAAATAATCGTATTCGGCCGCAGAGCAGGCCACACTCAGTGAGGCTCCAAATTGGCAGCTAAGTTATCGGAATTGGCCCGAGTGGGGTGTCTGATTGAAACCCCTCGAGCTGACAGAACCCGCCGGTCCGGGACAAGAGGTTCTGGGGTCCGAAAGTAGCAGTCTCCATATCCTTGTGGTGCTGTCGCACAGAACTCACTATGGTTATTAAGGTAATTGGTTTTATTCGCAGGGTAACGGTAGGGTGGGATAATCGTATCCTTTTTTGTTCTCGGTGTGGGCGTGCTCATTTCTATATAATATGTCCCTGTTTTTCATATTCCCCAACACAGCAGCGCGCCAATGATATGCCATCCATGGATTTTCATCCCAGCAATCCTCTCCGTACAGCGCATTGTCACTATGCCGGTCGTTCCGGTGCACTTCCTGTATTGAGTAGACGCGACTGGGGTGAAGGAATGCGGGGACAAGCGCGACTTGCCTGAGCCTAGTTCTGACGCCAATACGGTGCCGAAAAATATTTACAGGGAATAGTAGACCCCTGGCACTAATAATAATGCCTGCAACCAGTTCTTATAAAGAGACGAAGGCTGCAAAGTGCCTTGCCTGCTCTTACTTGGTTGTTGAGATGCCCAAATATTCCCAGGCTTCTGGTTTCTATAGGGTAGTTTAAACATCTCCTTTCAATATAATGCTTCCTCCCCTCCTCGGCGTCTGCCTAGCTCTCGGGAGCATAGTTCCGATCAGCCTAGGCTCGTCTGTTCCCTATATAACACCCTGCTCGTCGTTGACGGTAACGCCCCCAGATGGAGCATCTCTCATCAACGCCACGGCAACGGAGCGTTACAACGTCACTTACGATGGCACCACATACAATGGCGTCGCCGGCAATGTTAATATCTGCGATGTCGAGGTGTACCTAACGCATGGTGATGCGGGCGATGCCGTCCGGTTTGCGATCTACCTCCCGCTCGATGGGTGGAATGGTCGGTGGCAGGGTACCGGAGGCGGCGGTGTAAGGCCACTTAACAATGCCCCACTGCCTTCATAATAAAATTCTAACTAAATTCGGGGCTTGTAGTTTGCGGCAGGTGAGTTCGACCTCGAACTCGTGCCGGCCGTAACCAGCGGATACTCGGCAGGGGCAACAGACGCTGGAGTGAACCTGGCTGGTGACACAGACGTCTGGTATAACTCGACTCAGCTGGTCGAGAATTTTGGTACGTCTTAGCAAGACCTGATACTTAGGCAAAGCCAAGAGGTTGACATTGCATACCATAGTGCATCTATCTTTCCACGAAATGACGGTCATTGGCAAAGATTTATCGGAAAAGTTTTATGGGAAGAAACCGGAGTATAGCTATTGGTTTGGATGTAGCACCGGCGGGCGCCAAGGCATGAGCGAGGCTCAGCGTTATCCAGAAGACTACGACGGTATCATCGCAGGTGCCCCGGCAATCAACTGGGACAGGCTTATCATGGCGGACTACTGGCCCCTAACGGCGCAGAGCCAGGGCGGTGAACCTGTCCCACTATGCAAGTTGAGTGCCATCGGAAACGCGAGCATCAGTGCGTGCGACTTGCTCGACGGCGCTGCTGATGGGCTGATAAGCAATCCGCTTAAATGCGACTTCGACGCGAAGGATGTCGTAGGCATGAAGGTGCAATGCGATGCGAACACTACCACTGCTATCACAGAGCGCGACGCAATCGTGTGGAATAAAATTCGGAATGGTTTCACGGACGAAAGGGGTAAGTTTCTGTGGTATGGGTTGGAACCAGGGACGAATTATCAAAATCAGGCAGTACAACCGGGCTTCCTTGTATCAACACAATGGATTTCAGATTTCTTGCTGCGCAGTCCTGGCCTCGACGTTAGCGATATCAAACAGGACGAGCTTGTGGATTTGTTTCATCAATCAGTCTCCGAATTTGGCGATCTTTGGGGCACCGATAACCCCGACCTCTCGGCGTATCATGCACACGGTGGCAAGATGTGAGTAATTCTCGGAGTCATTTTCTTCTTGTTTTGGCGACTTTTAGGGCACAGGCCTTCCGTTTTGGATCAAGAAAATGTCTATCAGCTTCCGAAACCCCCATAAATCACGTCTAACGCGGCTATCGCTGACCCTATGTTGCAGTCTTACGTGGCATGGATGGGCGGATGATCTTATTTCCCCTTTGGGTACTCTGGATTACTGGCAACGAGTCGTAGACTTGGCTGGTAGCGAGGCGACGACGGACGAGTTTTACCGCATTTTCATGGCACCTGGTCTGGGCCACTGTTCTGGTGGTCCTGGTCCTCAAATCCCAGCGGACCTTCTTGCGCCTCTTATTGAATGGGTTGGGAGGGGCAAGGCTCCCGAAACACTTCCGTTTTCGGGAAATGGACAGTCAAGGAATATTTGCAAATTTCCAAAAGAGCTGGAATATAGTGGGAGAGGGAATATGAGCGACGCGGCGAGCTGGAAGTGTGTATAAGCCTGGCATGTATGTTCTCAGGTCCCACCGGACCTACTCTCGTCATCTCCAACCCCATCTAATTATACCCCTCTTTATTCCGTAGATATGGTTATAGGTCAGCGCCGCTCATTTAAAATGGAAATGGTGAAGGGGGGACCATATTACTAAAGTAGAGGACGACAAGAGTTCCCCATATGAGCCAACTTTCAGAAGATGGTCAAGCATGCCTATCGTTACCCAAAGAGCGATAAACCCAAGGACGTGAATTAATGTATATATAGAAGGAACTTTATCGGGTGATCTTGGGTGCTGGGACTTTAACCCCGATCCCAAGAGAATCAGAACGTAATCTTTGCGAAAATGAAGCTGGGACGGGAATATAATAACTCATTAGGGGGATCATGATACACCGAATTAATCCCAACCTAAAAGAGATTTCCCAAACCTCTCTGTAGCCAGCAGACGACCTCTCCTGCCAAGTTTTATTACTTAGCATAGGCAGGGTGAAGGCCTGCAATTTCGCTAATCATCGCTAGATACTCTTGGCTTAGCAGCCGCTGTTCTTCTCTGGCAACAGAGCAATTCACTATAATCTTCACCGAGCCTCGAACAGCGAATGCTTTCCCCGCGGCGGCGTCAATATCCGTACTCTTGAAGTATCCTTGGTCATCCAACCTGCCCAATGCGTACGGCATGCAGTGATGTATATCCGAAATCGCTAGGGCAATTTCCCTTTCCAACTTGCAATCGATGACGGATACAAGAGAGTGTATATCGCCTCCTTGGGAACTGGCTTGCATAGCTTTGAAGGTACGACAGAACTTCAACAAAGCTTCCGAAAATTGGATACGACAAGCGCGAACCAGAACTGTAGTGCTGGCTGTTTTTATATCGTAGTGTCTTGCGCCAACACGTGCCTTACCCAGGCCAGGCGGTGCTGTAGCGCCTTGGAAGTGTGAGTGCCAATATGCAGCTGCATGTTGGTCCCATTCATCAAACTCATGGAGTAATAGGGAACATTCTTGGATCTTGCTCCAAATGTCGTCTTCATCTGAGGCCATTAGTGGCAAGTGGTGGGAATAAGTTATGTTTCTCAGGCTAAAACCTGGCGTGGGGCCTTTTGCACATGTTGTTAGGTCTCGGCAGAGGCTAGTGAACTTACAAGTGAGTGATACTGCATGGAGAAGAGGTGTGGCAATGGGCGATGGGTTTCCCGAACTTATATCACCGATATCGACGTGGTCCCAATCGTCAGTATTTGCGATATTGCCATGCTGTGATTCAAAATTGTTCAGATTACTCTAAACAGGAGAGTTCGACAGGGATAACGTACTAGGTAGCTTAGAGCTACAAGGAGCAACTCGAAGCTTCTACTTGTAGAGACTTGATAACAGCCTCTCCTTTTTAGAAGATAGTAAAGCCCTAGCAAATGAGTATCTAGCTGATTGAGCCCATCGCCTGCAAGGTCCTGTAGGCAGTCAGTATTGGATAGCATAGATATATACACGTATCGGGGACGACGTGCTAGGAAAATGCAGAGTAATAGCACTGCTCCAATAGTTTTGTCGCTTAGGACGGCGTCCTGCTGTTCAAGAGAGCACCTCAGTTGTCCGACCGCAGCGCCGTAGTCGCTGTAAGATTGTTGATGTAGTCTTCGATTACCCGAGCGGTTGTAGGCTGCCATTCTCGCTGCGCCTAAAGTTGCTAGCTCAAATGGCCCGTGGCCATCGCGGCCGTAGAGCCCGGGAATGAAATTTAGGTAGCCAGGAAATGCTGGATCCAAAGGAGGGCAAACAAATCGATTAATGAAATAACACAATGAATCATGCTCCTCTAGCAAACTAAGTGCCGGTGGAATAGCTACAGGGCAGGCTTGGGTGGTAGACTCGGCTGCACTTCTCGTCGGGCCGGTAGCAGCACCCTTGGGGACCTGCTTGCCCGGGAGAGAGCATGACGCCGCTGGCGAATCTTTCGGTTTTCGATGGTAGCTGAATTGGAAAACATCTGAATATCCTGGACACTAGAGATTCGAAGTCAGTAATCGCGAAGGTAAGATTGGAAGCTTCTAGGCACTGTCTTGGCAAGAGGAGGGATGTTGCAGTCTCCAAGTTGATAAAAAAAAAAAAGAAGAAAATAGTTCCGATAAGTACTCACGGGCTTCCCGTAAACCGCGCAGCGTCGACAAGACGGCCTTGCCTCGTCACACTGCGGAGAGTTAGACGTCGGAGTACTCTACGCATCCATCATCAGCGCGCTCACCTTGAGTTTGCGCTGGCGACAAAGATGGCAGCCGGTGCTAAATCTCCCCGGGAAGCCCATAGCGCTGAAGAATGCGGACACAGGCGAAGGCGGTGGCTGTCCTGGTTGGCTTTAGGTGATTGTGATTGTGTTGTCCTCTTCGCTCCATGCAAGCCTGCTGCTTCCGAGTCTCGCGATTCTATCATGGCTGGTCGGTCTAATGTTGCACTGAGACCACTTTCTCCATTCTGTAATAGGTTTAGTTTCCGAGATGCCCCTAACCAGGCACCCCAGCACGTCCCTACGTTCGCAGTTGTTTGGCTTGCCGACACGGCAACGCTATCTTTGGCCTTACACGCAGTGGTCAGCTACCGAACATTCCCGCAAAAAGAATTACTATAGATTTATCGACGCTTGCATTTGAAAGTATCATCACCAGTTAGGCCCAGATATAGTGTATGTACCTAAAATTCTCCTATCGTCGTAGTCTTGTTTGTCGTATGTTGTGTTGCAGAGTTTTGCTCTAATAGCCAATCTAGTACGTACTCACCTGTGAGGCTCATCCCCTAGGTTAGTGACCCTTTACACGTTCGCCTTATGTCGCCAACTGGAGTTTTGGTTCTTTTTCCAGCCATTCACTCCATCACTTTCATGAGCCGATCTAGCCGTACGAGTTCTTATCGTAGCGTGAGTCAGTGATCAGCGTTCAATCTCCTCATTATGCTAGAGTAAACTGTGTCGGTAGGTCACTCTGTATAATGTACAAGACGAAGTACCTAACCCAAATGGACACAGGCGTTCTGATCACGCAGCTATTGAGGTCTTCCGACCTTACCTCGTACTTGCGCAACGAATAAGTACAATATAATTCCATTTTACTACATTGCTGCTGACTGCGTGAGCCTCCCGGTCATTTTCGTTTTTTTTTTTTAGCTGTATGACGTGCAAATTGTACCAAAGTTCGACGTTTTTTGTACTTAACTAATGATAATCTCAATGTCGTCCAGAGAAAGAGACTATCATCAACTGGGCGATACATACAGTATATTTCGATACCCACAGCTATTATGGGGCTCATTACGTCCCGTCGAAAGAACGCCAGATCAAGGCTAGCTTCCGAGTGCTGTTGGGGCAGCATAAGGCCGACAGCCCTAGAACATATGGACAAGACCAAGGATTATTACTTGGTATTTCCACGTGGCAGCTAGGAATACCCCCGGCTCGCATTTATCACTCCACAACTTGTCGTGATATTGTTGCTGCCTCCGCACAGCGCCTATTCCAAGTAAAGCTCGATCCTCCTCCTGATGGGCATTCAAATGATCAATTGGCGATAGCCGTAGCCGGGGCAATAAATGATCCGACTCGGGGGGGAGGGTGGTTTCTAGCGGACTTTGGTCGTTTCTTTTCTGCAGATACGTAATATAAGACAGAGGATGCCATGAGGATGCCATGAGTTTGTCAATAATACTATTTCACCCCCAATATACTTACGTGCGATAAGAAGGTGCCATTAGTGCATTGTCAACACACCAACGGCCAAAAAATGCCCTCATGGTTTGCAGCGCTAAAGGGTGCTGGGCTCTCTATCATAGCGCTGTCATTAATTACCCTGAGATTTCGCCCTGAATTTATCCGTAATGGAACGCCTTTATATATCTTGTTTTTCATATTCTCTCTTCACCTTAGTCTCCTGTCATTCTACTTTCTCGTAATTTACCCCTTCCTCCTAAGTCCTATACGACATTTAAAGGGCCCAAAGGTTAGTTTGTGTCCTCTAAAAAAAGAGAGATCTAGTGCTAACTACGAAAAGATAGCATTCACCTTCCATCCTCGCACACTACTCCAGTTAGGTGGTGAACCGGGCCGGCCAGTCCTGGATCTCATGGACAAATACCCAGACGATGATATTTTGCTGGTCGATATTTTGAGAGACCAGCTGGTAATAACTAAACCAAATCTTCTTTCTGATCTCTTCGTTCACCGGCCTTACGACTTCATAAAGCCACTTGGACCCGCCAGCTTTCTCAAAGAATTCTTAGGAGTTGGATTAGTCACCGCAGAGGGTGAACAGCATAAGTTCTTACGCAGGAATTCATTACCGGCATTTGGCTTTCGTCACATAAAAGACTTGTACCCTATGATGTGGCGAAAATCTTCCATTTTTACCGATATGCTTCTATCAGAAGCCAACGCCGACGGTAACGACTGTAATGGGGATAAAATAGTCGATATTAGTATCGCGTCTAGCAAGGTCACCTTGGATATAATTGGCGTGGCCGGCTTGGGCCGCGAATTCGGTACTATCCATAACGCTGAGGATCCGCTTGCCCAGGCGTATGAACAGCTGCTCAAACCAAGCCTTGAAAGAGCCATTTACTTCCTTATGTGTTCCCTCTTCGGGACACCCTTTGTTAAGCGTCTGCCATGGGGTATAAACCAGGTTATGCAACGGCTGAAAGGTTCCATCATGTCAACATGCGCGACGATGCTGCGCGAGAAGCGTGACTCAATCAAGAAAAACGAGGGAAATCATATTGATATACTCTCTCTACTAATCAAGTCCGAAAACTTCTCCGATTCCGAGCTCACGGATCAACTTATGACTTTCTTAGCTGCAGGGTACGTCTCTACTTAACACGTGGGGAAGTCAAATAGCTAACAGAATAGTCATGAAACCACCTCTTCGTCACTAAGCTGGGCTTGCTATCTCTTGAGTGAACATCAGGATATTCTATGTGCGGTTCGAGAAGAGGTGAAGAGAGAATTAGTCTTGGATGCGTCCGGGGTCCCCTCTGTCAACATTGCTAGCACTCTTGAGCGATTACCTTATCTGAACGGGGTCATCAACGAAACTCTTCGATTATACCCTACGGTACCCCTAACAGAACGATCAGCAGTTCGAGATACACAGATTGGACAGCATCGGGTTCCAAAGGGCGCAAATATCATCGTGTCAATCTGGGCGATGAACCGGTCTCCGCTCATCTGGGGACCCAATAGCACAGAGTTCCGGCCCGACCGTTGGATTACGAACGACAAACCCAATCACACGGGTGGTGCTAGCAGCAATTATCAATTTCTCACATTTCTGCATGGCCCACGAAGCTGCATAGGCCAAGGCTTTGCAAGGGCCGAGATGCGCTGTCTTTTGGCCGCTATGGTTTCGTCGTGCACCTGGGAGCTGGCAATGCCCAACAATGACGTTGTCCCCGGCGGTACTATTACCATCAAACCAGCGAAAGGATTGTTCCTTCGAGTAAAGCCACTGCAGGGGCCGCAGAGGAGTCCTGTCCAAGATACATTTTCAATATCAGTTCGTTCGTAATGAGCAATCTTCTCTGTCTTATTGTAAGTGTAAGTGTGTCATAAGCCGCACGCATGAGATCACACAACACAGCGGCTTCTGTATATATCTACTCAGAATTAATTATTCTATAATGGTAGCTTTGAAACCTTCCCACAATAACAAGTGCGCATTGCCTACGTCGAGTACAAGGTTTCCGGGATAAAACCATATCGCAGAATCTCACATGTTCTCTGTACTCTATTAACGGGCGCTGTTGTAGGTAGTCGGCTTCTTGTCGAAGTCATGTCTTTTGTTCGCACTATTGGAAGCTATAGACTCTATTAAATTGCGCTCCATTACAAAGAGTTATCGGATTGCCTATCACAAGGCATGGATGCAAGTGGGCTCTGTATATAGTCAGAATAGTCTTACGTAGGTTTTAGGGATACCTCATGCAACAAGCTATTGCCTACGGCATACAAGGGTTCCTAGCATTAACTAATGAGCATCTTTATAAAGTGAGAATACCGGTCATATCAGCTACCGGGATTAGTTGCATATATTCCAGGTAGTTGGAGTAGAGTCAGCATTTCGGGTCTCTAAAGATGAATTCCTCATCTGTTTTGTCCAAAGTGTGTAGAAAGAATAAGAAGTGAAGTGGTGCATTTTATTTGATTACTTAACCTAGGCAAACAAGCAAATCAGTAGGCACTTAATATCAGTGCACATGCAATAGCTATTCCTTATGTTACTCCAATCAATGCAGCAAACGGCAAAGCTTTGATATCTTTAATATTAACGGAGCAACATCGCACATAAGTTCGGAAAGACAACACGATATTAAGTACCCTGCAACCCCTTATAACTTTAACACTACCTAGGTACTTACTATAAGTAAGTTAGCGGCTACAATTCGCCGGGGTATAGTGGGCCATACATACAACATCTGTTAAAATGTCGGACATAGTTTTAAATTTGTTCAACGTAATTTTAAATGCTTTAATATTTAATATAGCTGTAGGTTATTTATATTATAAAGTAATAAAGTAAAAAACTTAACCTTTAATATAAATAACTTATAAAAGTGTTTAAAGGATAAAAAAAACAAAGGGAAATAAATATAGTTAGTTTTTTTATAATAAGTTAATTATATACCTTGTTAATTTAAAGCCCTAGGATTAAGCGTGCAGCGGTTAAAACCCACTTTTAATAAGGACTGCTAGCTATATTCTAGTGCTGTACGGCTATTTTAAAGCCGAAGGTCTAGCCATAGACTTAGCCACCGGCGGCTGAAGGCCGCTACAGCGGAGGGCGTGGCCGCAGGCCGCAGCGCCCTCCGCCACCTGCTTACTTAACTAGTTAACAAGTTGTTTAATCGTTTAGTTTTTGGTTTTTTTAGTTAAAGTTATAAACTATTATATATAATAAAATAAATTAATTATATACTTATAAATTATTAAGTTTTAATTTTTTATTATTATTTTATATAAATAAATATTAATATTTATATAAAATATTATAAAAAAATATTTAATAATTATTTTAAACTTTTATTAAATATATAAAATATTAATATTAATAATATTTATTTTTATATAACTTTTATATTTATTTTATTTATTTAATAAAATAATATTTATAATTAAATAAAATTTTAAAATAAGTTTAAAAAAACATATAAAATAAACAATAATAATAAAAATAAAAATAAATTAATAATATAAACTAATTAATTATAAAAACTATTATTTTATATAAAATATTAAATAATATAATTTTATTATTAAAAAAAGTTATTTAAAGTATAATAAAGTTAATTAATAAAAAAAAAAAAGGGCTATATATAGATCTAGAGCGTAGCTAGAGATATATGTGTGGGCCGCGTAAAGCTTTACAGGCTTTGTGCAGCAGCTGCTAACAAGTGGCAGGCCGGAGGCCAGTGCTCACTAGTTAGTGCTGTTTACACCTAGGGTGTAAACCTACTTAAGGATCTTATTAATTATTTATATTTAATATATATACTACACTTAAGTAAAAAGTGGTGGCCGCAGGCCACTTATGCCTCACTTTATAGATTAAATAAAAAAGGTTAAAAAAAAAACTGCTTAAGTCTTTAACTTACAGCTAAAAAATTAGCAGCTTTTTTTTTTCTTTTTTATCTTTAATATATAAACTTATTATAACTACTTTTAATAAACCTTATTAATATATATTATTAAAATAACTTAATAAATAAATATAATAAAAAAAAACATATAAAGTTATTTATATTTTATATTATTTATATTAAATTAATAATATAAAATTAAAATAAAAAATTATTTTAATTAATAATTAAAAAAATATTTATATATAAAGTTTTATATAAAAATATTTAATAAAAAAATTAATAAACTTTATATAAATTATATTTTATACTTTAAAAAAGTTAATATATTATATTATAATATATTATAATATAACTTATTAGTTTTAAACTATTAAAATAAACTAAAGTAATTTTTTTATTAGTTATTTTAAATAATAATTAATATATAATTAAATAAAATATTTAAAAAAAATAGCTATAATTATAATAATAAATAATAATAATAATAATAATTATAAATAAGTTAATTTAAATTTTATATAAATTTTAAATTAAAGCTTTAATTTATTCTTTTTATATTATTATTATTAATAATAATAAAAAAATTATAAATAATATAAATTAAATAAATAAACTATATTAA